>JAJGOT010000588.1:467500-496008 GCA_022457155.1 Cladopsammia gracilis | reverse complement strand
ATAATAATAATACAAATGAAACAACAAAAGAACAGAACTAATTAGGTAGTAAGTTCAGGTAGTAAGTTTACCTGTTTAGAAAGAAATCCTGGAGAGATATACAACTTAGGAGTATCTCCTCTTTTAGTCGTCATGGTTCTGTTTAGAAATGTTGAGGGGAAGGAGATAAACTACATTCTCGTCCGTTTCTGCTGGTGAATCTTCTTGTCCAGTCTTGTCTTTTTGGTTTATTGATGTTGAAATAAATGACACATAAGTGCAAAATGCTGTTTAACAGTTTCACCTCTATGCACATCAAGACAAAGAGACTCGAGGCGATGTAGACCATAACGACATTGTGTACTTTCGTGTTGAATTAGAGAAACAATTACCAAGAACGAAATCCATCAATGAATTCTAGAGCTGGATCTTTGTCAACAGACCCAACAAGAAATTGCTCGACAATCATCATAACGTTCACAACTATTGTTGCACGTCATCCTTGGACCAGACTTTCATCTCTGCTATGTCTCGGTGTTGAGTGCAACTGAGAGCGTAAAGCGCCAGAACCAATGATTGCAAGACATGAGACTTCAAGTATGGCCTGTGACCGAGACATTCACCAAGATCGACGACGAACCTCCGGGACTTGCATATAATACAGTAGTACTGGATTTGTTTGACTGGACGTTGTCGGAGTCTATTCATGATGGATTTTCTCGCAAGTTTTTTTGTCTTCAGCGGCAGCATAATTTGCCATTCTCCTGTGCGAGAAATAATCATACATTATAATTTGAAGAGATTGTGAGTTTTCAAAGAAAATTAAGTTGTTTCCCCAATACGAATCGAACAAGCTACTTTAAAACGGTTTTATCATATGATGTAGTATTGTTCTTTTAGCAAAAAAAAACGGCCTTTAAAATGGAGAGCAGAGATTCCACTACAAATATAGCATGTAGAAAATTACCTTCGAAGACCTTTCATAGCAAGCATGTGATTTTTATCCATGGAAAAGAGAGCGCTATTTATCCTCATATCAGGATAGCCCCCCTCCCCTCCCCCCAGTCAAGTTTTCTCAAAGTAGCCGGTTAATATTTTACCTAATTTGCCAACTCGTATATTTTTACTAGCCCATTCAATGTAAAAGTGCCCAAAGTTGCGTGTTTTATTTTATTTTATTTTTTATTTATATATTTATTATTTATGTTGCAAGGCCATCTGGTTGAGTATTTTAAAAATACGCACAGCAATTTTGGCTGGATGGTTACCGTCCATTGTAGAAAGCCAAATTCCTTCAACAAAGGCAGTATCCTGGCGGACAGAATACCGGGTGGATTTTTTTTCTGAGAACCTTATCCAAGAATTTCTTCTTTTTCAAAAGCTCTTGCTGCTACGTTTGGCACATGTGTGAAACACACACTTCTTCCAAGTGTTATCCGGGGACACTGACGATAAAGCGATAGCAACAAGCGAGAAGTCTAAATGACATCAACGTTTAGAAAGTCATAGGATATCCTAAAAATTAACACGCACATTAGTTGATTTCACATTGCAAACCAAGTATATCTCAAGTAAGCACTTGACTCAAGTGCACTTGAGATTCTCAGGTAACAGTTGTAAAAATAAGGATTCATACCTGATGACAAAGTGCATTGCTTAAAACATCAGTTGTCAATCATCGTCAATATTTTGCAAGTGTGTTCTCAAGTGTGATGCTGTGAGATCGTACTTTTCTTTGCACTTTGGCTTCTTTGAAATACTGAGACACGTTTCCATGGTCACAAAGTATTTCACATTCAAAGTTGGTTTATAGTGCACTTAGGATACAACTACACAGTTTGCAGTTGTGTTTTCAGATACTAGAGTTATTTTGTCCCGCTGTCATTGTTGTTGAGTTGAGAAATCGGGAGCAATCTGCAGCAGGACAACACAGCCGTGCCAGTAGCGGAGCGAGATATATGCCGTGCTGGGCAAAACGCGGGGACTGACTGCGTCAAGAAAAATAATCCAGCATTGTAGGTGAAGGAAGCATTAGTAATTTGTTATCTGCTCCATGGCATAGCAATAGTGTTGACGCTTCAAGGAGGGTTACCTTGATCCGTTTACCTTCCTAGGAAATTCACAGCTACTCAAGTTTACTTAATCTCGACGCTTTACTGCTCGAAGATCGGAGAAGTGACACAAGCACTGAAGGACAAAATTAGACAACTTTGCTGTTCAACGAGCTAATTTATATGCATTTATTAATTTCACCTGTAAATATGTGTAATGTTTTAAACGTTTATTTTGAGAAACATTTCCTAATTAGGTTTACGGACACTAAAATCCAACGTACATTGTATTATAAACCCATCAATAATTTGGCTGCGTCTCGTTTTTTCAACCCACGTCTTGTCGTTTGGATATCATGATGAAACACTCTTCCTCGATCGTGTTTGATGTATTACTTCAAATATCAACGATTTGTGCTGTACGCTCGTTTTAATAGTAACAAAAAAGGTAATGCGTCCCATTAGGTTTTAAAGCTTTGAATACAGAGGTGAAATTCTCTTTCTCGTTTTTATCTGACTGTCTTAGCCCAACAGTGGCACTTTATAAATTGAGTTGCGAATATGAATAACAAGTATCGAATAAATAGAAAGCTTGGGAAAGCCGAAGAGCTGTCAGGTTGTTTTTCACATTCACCCAGGCGAAAAGTTTACTTTCAGTGCCATTTCCTATTCCGTGTTTATTTGAGTGTTTAACACAAATTAGGGAAAACATTGATTTTGAAAGCATTAGAGTCGCTCGGCCTGGTGAAGCTAAAATATATAAATGAAATTTATTTTCCTTTTTCTAACATTTCTTATTTTGTTTTCAATTAAATTTCAAAGAATAATTTTGTAACAAGTAAATGCAACTTCTCACTGACAATTAAGGCAACTTCTGGTGGGTGTATTGTATTTTAATTTGTTGGGCGTTAACATGCATTCAAACACTCAATTGATTCATATCCGTAAGCCCCAAAACTCCCAGATATGAATTAAGTACTAGCTATTCGCAATACAGCGAAAACTGGCGATGAAAACTTAACAAGCAATAAAAACAATAAGCTATGACAAACAACTGTTTAATGAAGGGACAGAGAACTGGCTGACATGTCTAAAAGTGTGTTTTTCAAATTTCTAACGGGCCATAAAACATGACGTAAAAAATACGTCACCATCACAACGGAACAGTAGGATTGGTAGAGGTGAGGATAAGATAAGCAGCAAATATTGTTTAAGGGAGTTGTATTAACACGTGCACTTGCACTATTACCAAACGAATTTCCTCCTCATCCAATACTGGCATCTGGCTAATTCCACTTCTTTTTGTTACTGAATAAGTCGGTGTTTATAACAATTCACAAGGAAAATTGATAAGCACCTAGTTTGAGTGACAAGATTGGGATATTGGCCCCTTCCGTTTTGTATTAAGAGGCCATATAAATTATTAAAGCTAGCGCTCCCGCTAAATGCACGTATTCGCATTGCAGTAAAATGGTGGTAAAAAACTTTACTGGGGAGGAAAACCAGAGGATATTCAAAGAATTGTATTGCTCGGCAGATTTAACTGGAGAAGCACACAATCATCTAATATTCCATTCAATGCTCCACATTTTTCTTTCCATTACTGCATTTCTGGGGAACAGTCTGATTTTAGTTGCCCTTCACAAGGAGTCTTCGCCGTCTTCACTTCATCCGCCGTCCAAACTCTTGTATCGTAGCCTAGCGACAACTGATCTTTGTGTTGGCATCATTGTCGATCCTCTTGTTATTACTCGCCTTGCGGCCGCGATGAACAAGCAATGGAATATTTGTCGCTACGCATCTGACTCAAGTTTTATTGTTAGCTATATATTGTGTTCAGTGTCTTTGTTGACACTGACTGAAATAAGCGTGGATAGACTTCTCGCCCTTTTGTTAGGGCTAAGGTACAGACAAGTTGTGACTTTGAAAAGAACATATCTAGCTATAATTGTGTTTTGGGTTGTGTCCGTTGTCGCCGCAACAATTTCCCTTTGGAATCCCCTCATAACTTCATGGTATGGCAACATAGGTACTCTACTGTGTATAGTCACCTCAATTTTCTCTTACACAAAAATTTTTCTTACTCTGCGACATTATCGAATTCAAGTACAAGACCAAGTTTTTCAAGGACAACCGAGCCCAGCAATTCCACCGAACATAGCTCGATACAGAAAGGCAGTGTCCAGTGCACTGTGGGTGCAGGTTGCATTAGTAGTTTGTTATCTGCCTTATGGTATATCGGTAGCTTTCACGCCTCAAAGAGGGTTATCTTTATCCGTTTACCTTGCTAGAGAATATACGCAAACTTTAGTTTATTTGAACTCGTCATTAAACCCGTTGCTTTACTGCTGGAAGATCCGAGAAGTAAGACGAGCAGTGAAGGACACAATCAGACAACTAAGCTGTTCATCGAGTTAATTTATATGCATTTTAAATTGTAAATATCGTTCTCAGTCTTGTTAAAAGCTTATATGAGCAAAGTTAGGCACGTTAGGTTTACCGAGGCCGGCCAAAATATTATTCTTTCAAAATTCAACGATTTTTGCTGTGTGTTTGTTTTTATAGTAGTGTAAGGGGTAACGCAGTCTCTTATGTTTTAAAACTTTGAATAAAGACGTAAAATTAAACAATATTTCAATTGCTTCAATTGTTTTTATTCTAATCTTATGAGCTGTCTTATCGCAAAAGTAGAGTTTTATCAACGCAGGTGCAGAACCAATTATAATAAGTAGTAAGGCCAGGAAAGGCTGGGAGCAGTCGTGTAATTTTTTTTTGTCGACAGTCAGTCATAAGCGAAAAGTCTCAAGAAAGTTAAATAGGATGAAAAACGACAAAAAATGTATCTGAAAGAAGAGAGAAACTCTTCTTTATCATATTTTCTATTACGTGTTTCCTCGAGGGCTAACTACAAATGAGGGGAAACATTAATTAAGTATGCAGTCGTGTGGTGTGTGCAGCTGCAAAACACTTCGCTTCAATTTTGTCATATCTATTGTGTAGCTAACAATCAGTTACGAGATGAATTGGCAAAAGAAGCAAATGAGCGGTTAGTCACACGAAACCATTCTTATCTCGTCTGCTCGTAGTTTTTCATTTGTATTTTATTTACCCTCTTTATCTGTGTAAAAAGGCCAAAATGTTCAAAACTGCAGATGCGAAGAAGTTGACAAACCTTCTGTGCCTTTCAGAAACCGGCGGACGTCTAAGCTAATATGATACAAGGTTCAACATCGTACAACATTTGTTGCTCAACAAATGTTGAACGACGATGTTGCAACTTGTTGAATTAGTAGAAAACATATTTAACATTTTAAAACGATTGATTGTGGTCTGAACTTGAACTGTCAACAAATTGCAACTTGTTAAACCGAAAAGAGATCAAATAACCCGTCTCTATTTTCCTTCAAACGAATGGGGTTAGTTTCTAGAGAAACTGTGGTGCTGCGTCGGTGGGGGGTGAAGCACAAGAATTTGGTTTTATCGACTGAGTCGATAAGGTAAATTAGCCACCGTAAAAAGATTCGAGAAAGCTGACGTTTCGAGTGCTAGCCCTTCGTCGGAGCGAATCAAGGGATTGTGGGTAGTGTGTGGTTTTATATAGTAGGTGGAGCTCCGCTATTGGTGGAAATTTGGTGACGTGAAAAACAAATGTAAATTAGTTGAATGAAAAGCGTTCGTTAATTCCGTGGGGTTTGAGATTGCCGATTCGAAAGATGATTTTTTGTTCTAAGTTTTTACGGCTTTCTGTGTTGCCCTCGTGTAGGAAAACGCCACAGATTGTCATGTGTTGTTTAGAATGGTTAGCAAGATTGAAATGACGCGCGACTGGTTTGGATGCGTCTTTGTCATTTTTTTTCAACGTCTCGGAGATGTTTTCGAAAACGGTCGCCCAGTCTCCTCCCTGTTTCGCCAATGTATATATTTTTGCAAAAAGTACATGTTATGCAGTAGATAACATTTACGGAGGTGCATGTAAACGATCAGTGATTTTAATAGATCGTTTAGGTCCCGTTATTTTGTCCGCGTTGTGAATGAAAGAACAAGTGTTGCATCGTGTGCATGCGCATTTAAAAGTTCCCGGTTCATCGTCAGACTTCAGTGTACTCGTAACTAGAAAGTTGCCTATGTTTTTGTCACGTTTGAATGAAATTAGTGAAGGTTGTGAAAAAATTCTGCCACTTTCGGGGTCGTTTTGGAGCAATTTGAATTGTTTTAAAATGATGCTTTTGACTGTGTGATTGTGTGGGTGGAAAAAGAGGGTGAATAGAATTCTCTTGTTCTCTTCCTTCTGTGATGTTTGTAGTGCTGATTGTCTGTCCATCTGTTGTGCACGTTGTTGGCCCGTATTAACAACAGAGTCAGGGTACCCACGTTTCTTGATAAACTGGCACATTTCTTCCGATTTGTTGGAAAAATCGGAGTCATCACTACAAAGACGTCGAAGTCTGAGAAATTGAGAATACGGAATGGCGATTTTAACGTGTGATGGATGTGAAGATGAATGTAACAGATAACTGTGGGAATCTGTAGGTTTGTAGTGCACACTTGTGGATAAACTGTTGCCGTTGATCGAAATATTGATGTCAAGAAAAGCGCCAGAGGTTTCAGAAACATCTCAGGTGTATTTTAGAGCCGGATGAAAAGTATTGACAGAAGTTATGAATTGATTAAGTTCTTCTTTACTGGAAGAGGTAGCGCCAATGCAGTCATCGATGTAGCGGCCGTAGAGTTCGGGTTTGGTTCCTTGGTACTGATCGTAAAATTTCTTTTCGGCGTAGCCTACAAAAAGGTTAGCATAGCTTGGTCCCATTTTGGTGCCCATGGCGACTCCATTTACTTGTTTGTAGTAGTTTTGGGAAAATGAAAAACAGTTAAGTGTCAAAACTAATTCGGCTAAGCGGAGCAGTGCTTCTGAGCACTGAAAAAGTCAGCTTTCTCGAATCTTTTTACGGTGGCTAATTTACATTATCGACTCAGTCGATAAAACCAAATTCTATTTTCCTTCCACAACGATAAACAACGTTCAACATGTTGAATGGATTATTTCATTATTCAACAAGGCATGATACTCTATTCAACATTTTTTTTCAGTTCAGCCATATATAATAAATGTAATATTTCATCCAACACAACATCATCAAGGAGCAGGGATAACCCTACAAAAATAACGGCTTTTAAATGAAGGGGAAAGATTGGACTAGAAATATACAAATAGAACATTATCTTCGAAGATGTTTAATAGCAAACATGTGATTTTTATTAACAGAAAAGAGAGTGCTATTTATCCTCATACGTGGGCGGCATGGTGGCGTAGTGGTTAGCGCGTCGGACTTTCAACCTGAAGGTCGGTGGTTCGAAGCCTGGTCTCTGCCGTCGTGTTGTTTCCTTAGACAAGAAGCTTTACTCCACACTGTCTCTCTCCACCCAGGTGTATAAATGGGTACCGGCGACAAAATGCTGGGGGTAACCCTGCGATGGACTAGCATCCCATCCAGGGGGGAGTAGCAATATTCCTAGTCGCTTCATGCTATAGAAACCGGGTTTAAGCTCCGGCCGTTATGAGCCTTCTGGCTCGGGTGCGCGACTTTTTTATTTATCCTCATACGAGTATCAGAATGTTGCAAGGCCATCTGGTTGAGTATGTTTAAAAATACGCACTGCAATTATTGTCAACTGGATGGTCACTGTCCATTGTAGAAAGCCAAACTCTTTCAGCAAAGGTGTATCCAGGAGAACAGAATGGTGGATTTTTTCTGAGAGCCTTTAATCCAAGAATTTCTTCTTTTTCAAAAGCTCTTGTTGCCACGTTGGGCCCATGTGTACAACACAAACTTCTTCCAAGTGTAATCCAGACACTGACGATTAACTCTCGGACTTACACACAAACTTATACCCCCTCCGTGGTACAACAGGAGGGGGGAAGGGTTGTTGCAACACCTCCCTTGGGTTTTTGCAGTATTACAATATTTCGAAACAATTTTACATCTAATAGGTAGCCTGTGATGTGCTCTACAAGATGAGGTAAATCTTATGGGTTGTAGAGCTGATGGGGATCCGTGACGTCATCCAAAATGGCCGACAATATGGCCGCCATCTTGGATTTTACTAAAAATTCAACTTTATCGGGAAAATGCGGAAATTGTAAATATGTTTTTATTTTGCTGCTTTTGGTATGGTATGGTATGGTATGGTATGGTATGGTATGGTATGGTAGATGTGAAAATAAGGATTCACACCTGATGACAACATGCATCATTTGAAACATCAGTTGTCAATCATTGTCAATATTTTGTAAATGTGTTCTCAAGTGTGATGAAGATCGTACTTGTCTTCGTACTTGTCTTCTTTGAAATAGACACGTTTCCATGGTCACAAAGTAGGGTTCAAGTATGTGCATTTTACTCTTTTATATTCAAAGTTGCTTTTAAGTGCACTTAGGATATACCTAGAATCACAGTTTGCAGTTGTTTTTCAGATAAAGAGTTATTTTGTTCCGCTGTCATTGTTGTTGAGTTGAGAAATCGGGAGCAAACTGCAGTGGACAACACAGCGTGTCGGTGGCGGAGCGAGATATAGGCCACTCTGGGAAGAACGCGGTCAAGAAAAATACTCCAGCATTGTACTGAGGTGAAGGAAACATTAGTAATTTGTTATGTGGTCTATGGCATAGCAATAGGGTTACCTTGATCCGGTTACTTTGCTTGGAAATTCACGGCTACTTTACTTAAACTCTCTACTTTACTAAAACTCTTTACTTTACTTAAACTCGTCATTAATGTCGTTGCTTTATTGCTGTAAGATCAGAGAAGTGACGCAAGCACTGAAGGACAAAATCAGACAACTTTGGTGCTCAACGAGTTATTTTATATGCATTAAGTATTAATTTTACACTGTACATATGTGTAATGTATTTAAACTTTTATCATGAGAAAAATTTGTTAATTGGGTTTACGGACACTAAAATCCAACCCATTATAAACTCATTGACAATTCGGCGGCGCCTCGTTTTTTTTCAACCCACTTCTCGGTGATTGGATATCATGATGAAACACTGCTCCTCGTGTTTGATATATTATTTGAAATTTGAACGATTTGCGCTGTGAGCTTGTTTTAATGGTAGCAAAAAAGATAATGCATCCCATTAGGTTTTAAACCTTTGAATGCAGAGGTGAAATTCTCTTTTTCTTTTTTATTAGACTGTCTTAGCCCAACAGTGGTGTTTTTTTTTTTAATTGAGTTGCGAGTATGAATAACAAGTATCGAATATGTAGTAAGCTTGGGAAAGCCTGAGAGCTGACAAGTTGTTGTCAGTTTTCACATTCACCCAGACGAAAAGTTCACTTTCAGGGTATTTCATATTCCGTGTTTATCTGAGTGTTAAATACAAATTAGGTTAACCAAATTATATGAATGAATTTTTTTTTTTCACCATTTTTTATTTTGTTTTCAATTAAATTTCACAGAATAATTTTGTAACAGGTAAATGCAACTTCTCACTGACAATTAAGGCAACTGTTGACGAGTGTATTTTATGTATTTTAATTTGTTGGGCATTCAAACACTCAATTTATATCTGTAAGCCCCAAAAATCCCAGATATAAGCTAAGTCCCCACGTTCAGTCTGTGAATATGTTTTCATTCACATTCTGTGAATATTCATTCAAGTCCAATTTTCATTCCTATATGGGCTTGAATGTGCGAAAAATCCACTCCGGTTACTAACAATTGAGCGATGGCAAGAAGACAGACGTCAAAACGACGTCATAACGACATTCTACTTTGTGAAAACATGATATGAATTAAGTGCTAGTTATTCGCAATGCAGCGAAAACTGGCTATGAAAACTTAACAAGCAATAAAAACAATAAGCTATGACAAACACACAACCGGCTGACAGGTCTAATACATATATAGATAGGCTGAGCCTAACAGCGTCGCTCTCTGAACTGAAAGCCGATGATAAGCTTTACTAAGGTGAAAGGTCGGAAGCACAAGAATTAAGATTGACTACCCGGAAATTTTTTTAACTTTAGCGATTCTCAAAAACAGTATTAAGCGACCGTCTGCACAGTACATTTAGACCGTACAAAAGTTCACAAAAACAACTTTTTATCGGTCTAGAATAACTAGTATGACTTATTTCCGAATAAAATACACCTGTTGCGTATCAAAAATTGCCCGAGAAACTGATTTGGAAATCAAAATTGCAAAAAAAAGACACAAACATATTTGCATAAGGCGACGCGAGTGAAGTTAGAACTATAAAATCCAAGTCTCGTTTTGTTTACATAAAATCGCTTTTCAACCTATGTAATGAATGAACAAACATATAAAAATGCACAACCATCTTCTTTCGAAAAATTTTATTCAAATCTTAACAAGTTTATGTTTAAAAGCAAAACGCGTACCATTTATTATAGCGCATCGAGGCCGAACTGTCTTTGAAATTTAAGAAATCAATACAACTGAATTTGAGCACGTTTTATAAACAATTCTCCAAAACTAACGACAAAGAGAAATTAAGTCAATCACAGATTGTTATTGATATCGAAAAATGTCAGTCCCTCGACTGCTTGGAAAGTCTTTAAAACTCCGCTTCTTCATTTCTGAAACCCAAAGTGAGAAACATCTCCCCGCATTTCTCCCGCATTGATAAAAGCGTAAAAAGTTCCTCGAAGCAAGATGTCATCCCTGAAAGCTCTTCTTTTTCCACTATAGCGGCTTCTGAGTATCCCTAAATTAGTATCCCTGTTTGGAGTAGCAAACCGCGAAAAAAATGTAGGGAAATAAAGACTTTAAGTAATGCTCCACATAAGAACTATAGTAAACTTCATTGTTCTGCGGCACTGGCTCTTTCCCACATAGAATATCTTTGGTTTCAAGAATAGAGGAGGATCTGATGGTTCATAATTATATTTCATTATAAAAATAAAGAAAATTCATTTGCGTCAAGTAAATTTTAGGAAATGTTCGTGCTTAACCAATCAGAATAGTAGAAGACAATAGCTAATAATTTTGCTTCTTTGACGAAGTTCCCCAAATACAATATCTTTTAAAACTTGCATGTTGTGCGATTGGGTCTCAAATTACTTGAAACCTTAAAAAAATTAGACTTAATGCACCTTAAACCTTAGCTTTTTAGCAGTTTTTGAGTCTAGGCCAATGAGATCACTAGTTGAAACAATGAAAAAAGTTGACATTCCCTCGTGCATTGCCGTTGAGCACTATCCTTCTTATGCGGATCATTACTTTATTTGGAACGGTTTTCTCCGCTAAACACAGCTCCAACTAGAGTGTTTACCGAGTTCACGTGGCATCGGCCGTGCAGCCGCGCGAAAAACAAAGCCTCGCTTTGGTTTCAAAATTGCTAAGATCCCGGATGTTGTGTGGCGTCATACGCGCATGTTTTGCGACGTCATACGCGCCCGCCCAAAGTGTGTTATTTAAATTTCCAACGGGCCGTAAAACATGGAGTAATACATCACCATCTCAAAGGAACAGAGAGGAGGATAAGATAAGCAGTAAATATTGTTTAAGGGAGTTGTATTAGCACGTGCACTTGCACTATTACCTAACGAATTTCCTCCTCATCCAATTCTTGGCTTTCACATGACGTCATAAAAATTAAAAAATCTAAAGAAAACGTCCTACAAAGCTGTTTCTAACATGGTATGTGGATTCAAGTGTTATAATCTTTCACAAAAAGATTCAGGTTTTAACGATGTTTTGCTTCCGATTTACAAAGGTTTTAAATGTGTCACGCAATGCGTCACGCTATTTCAGATAAGCCGCAAAAATAAACAAAATTGAATCAGCTGAAAGTTGTTGTTTGCATTACAAGTGCTTATAAGCCGAGTTAATTAAGCTTATAGCAAATACTACATTTTTGGATGTGATTTTTGGTGTACATGTAATTAAGACTATGAATTTTTGGCCGCCATCTTTGTGCCCCTCTCAGGGGCACAAAGATGGCCGCTCCATACAGTTCTTACTAAAAATATCTAATACTCGTTCGCCTATAACTCTTGAACGAAATGCTTTTGCGCTTCAAAATTTGGCCAAGATGTGTATTTTTGAACTCTTTACAATTCCATAAACATTTTGGATTCGAAATCTATTTTTTAATGCTTCTGAATTTTGATATGACGTAAGTGAAAGCCAAGAATACTGACATTGCGTTCTAATTCCAGTTTTTGACAATAAGACAAAACTCGTCATTTTCGTAACTGAACAAGCCGCTGTTTATAAAAATTCACAAGTAAGCACCTAGCTTGAATGACACTGAAGATTGGGATGTTGGCCTCTTCCGTTTTATAATAAGAGGCCATATAAAAAAGATCAGTTGTCGCTAGGCTACGATACAGGAGTTTGGACGGCGGATGAAGTGAAGACTCCTTGTAAAGGGCAACTAAAATCGGACTGTTCCCCAGAAATGCAGTAATGGAAATGATAAATGTGGAGCACTGAATGAAATATTAGATGATTGTGTGCTTCTCCAATAAATTCTGCCGAGCAAAAAAATTATTTGCATGTCTTCTGATTTTTCTCTCTTGTAAAGGTTTTTACCGCCATTTTACTGCAATACGACTACGTGCATTTATTTGGGGGTTTAATAATTTTGTGTTGGCATCATTGTAGATCCTCTTGTTATTACTGGCCTTGCCGCTGCGATGAACAAGCAATGGAATATTTGTCGCTACGCATCTGACTCAAGTTTTATTGTTAGCTATATTTTGTATTCAGTGTCTCTGTTAACACTGACTGAAATAAGCGTGGACAGACTTCTTGCCCTTTTGTTAGGGCTCAGATACAGACAAGTTGTGACTTTGAAAAGAACATATCTAGCTATAATTGTGTTTTGGGTTGTGTCCGTTGTCACCACAACAATGTCCTTTTGGGATCTCCTTATAACTTCATGGTATGGCAACATTGGTACTCTATTGTGTAGTCACCTCAATTTTCTCTTAAACAAAAATTTTTCTTACTCTGCGACATAATCAAATTCATGTACAAGACCAAGTTTTTCAAGGACAACCGAGCCCAGCAATTTCACTGAACATAGCTCCACACAGAAAGGCCGTGTCCAGTGCACTGTGGGTGCAGGTTGCATTAGTAGTTTGTTATCTGCCTTATGGTATATCGGTAGCTTTCACTACTCAAACAGGGTTATCTTTATCCGTTTACCTTGCAAGAGAATATACGTGAGCTTTAGTTTATTTAAGCTCGTAATTAAACCTGTTGCTTTACTGCTGGAAGATCAGAGAAGTAAGACGAGCAGTGAAGGACACAATCAGACAAATAAGCTGTTCATCGAGTTAATTTATATGCATTTTGAATTGTAATTAATATAGTTCTCAGTTTTGTTAAAAGCATATATAAGCAAAGTAATGTGCGCTAGGGTTACCGAGGCCGGCCAAAATATTATTCTTTCAAAATTCAACGATTTGTGCTGTGTGTTTATTTTAATAGTTGTGTAAAGGGTAATGCAGCCTTTTATGCTTTAAAAGTAAAATAAAACAATATTTCAATTGCTTCGATTCTTTCTCTTCTAATCTTATCAACTGTCTTCTCGCAAAAGTAGAGTTTTATCAACGCAGGTGCATAACCAATGATAATAAGCAGTAAGGCTTGGAAAGGCTGGGAGCAGTCGTGTTATTTTTTTTTCCTTGTGGACAGTCACTCATAAGCGAAAAGTCTCAAGAAAGTTGAAGAGGATAAAAAAGAACAAAAATGAATCCGAAAGAAGACTCGGAGAAACCCTTCTTTATCATATTTTTCTCGTTTACTCGAATGCTAAGTACGAATTAGGGGAAACGTTAATTAAGTATGCAGTCGTGTGGTGTAGCCAACATATAGTAATTTAAAATTTTCAGTATTGTGTGTGTGCGTTTAACAGCCATTTGTTATTTAGGCGTCCGGAAATTAATTACTGTGCGGCTGCAAAAAGCGTGAACACTTCGATTTAATTTTGACATATCTATTTTTGAGTTACCAATGAATCAGGTAGGAGATGAAATCGCAAAGGAAGTAAATGAACGGTTAGTCACGAAACCATTTTTTTTTATGTCATCTGCTCGTATTTTTTTTTTTTCATTTGTAGCTTATCCTTTTTATTTGTTTAAGCCCAGAGGACATTTTGGTTTTCTTTTTTTAAAAAGTCCAACATTTTCAAACCTGCAGATGCGAAGAAGCTGACAAATGTTCTGCGCCTTTCAAAAACCGGCGGACGTCTAAGCTAATGATACACGGTTCAACATTGTTCAACGTTTGTTGCTTAACAAATGTTGAACGACGATGTTGGAACTTGTTGAATGAGTAGAAAACACATTCAACATTTTAAAACGATTGGCTGAGGTCGTTCAAAAAGTTGGCGAATAGAGCCTGTCATTTAATGTTTTCGCTCGACAACGTTACTTACAATATTTCGGCTCTGTTACAGAGTCATAGTCATGTAATGATATTTTACAAGGCAACTTAAATATTATAGGTAATTAGGCATGTTAACATTACGTAATATAACTAGAATTCTAGGTAATCAGAGAAACAGGTCTAATTCTCAATATATTGGCAAAACAGACAGGTATTCTACTTGTGTTTGTTAAAAAAGAGTGCCCAATGGAATTCAAATCATGCGAAGGTATGTAACCTTAGGTTACCCCCTCCTTAAGGCGTCCAGGTTCTATTTTATAGAAACCTTTACGGGAAGGAGATGCAGGACTTTGTCGTCGGTTTCTGCCGCCGAATCTTCTTGTTTTCGTTCAGTCTTGTCCTCTTGGCTTGTTAACTGCTGAAATAGATGCCACATACGTGCAAAATGTTGTTTAACAGTTTCACCTCTATACACGTCAAGACAAAGAGACTCGGGGCGATGTAGACCATAACGACACCCTTCACTTTCCAACTGAATACTAAAAAAACTCCAAAAACGTAAACCACTTGGGCCTGGATCTTCGTCAACAGATGTATCCAGAAAATGCTGGATGATCATCAAAACGTTCCCAACAATGGTTGGAATGTCATCCTTGGACCAAATTTTCTCCTCCGCTATGTCCGGGTGTTGAGTGCATCTAAGAGCGTAAAGCGCCAGAACCACTGATTGGAAGACATGAGACTTCAAGTATGGCCGGTGACCGAGACATTCTCCCAGATCGACGAACCTCTCGCCTTCCGGGACTTTCATATCATAGTATTGGAGTTGTTTGACTGAACTTAGCCGGAGGTTACTAATGAAGGATTTTCTCGAACGTTCTTTGTCCTCAACGGCAGCATATTTTTCCATTTTCCTGTAAGAGAAATAATCATCAATTATAATTTGAAGAGATTTTGAAGTTTTCAAAGAAAATTAAGTATTAAGTTGTTTCCCCAATACGAATCGAACAAGCTATTTTACTGCGCCTTTCCATAACATGCGGAATTTGAAATTCAAATTTCCACCAACGATTGCGTTTTACACTGCCGTCAATCATCTTAGCTTACCTCTCAGGAAACAGATCTTCACTTCAATGAGGTCAAAAGGTCACGCCGTGCATTATGATTGGTAGATTTCGATCCATTTTGTTTGTTTCTTTTTTTTATTTATACATGGTCCGTTGGCTTTCGTATTAATTATGATTGACGGCAGGGAATAACGCAACTGTTGGTGGATATTTGAATTTCAAATTCCGCATGTTATTGAAAGGCGCAGTAAAACGGTTTTATCATATGATTAGTATTGTTCTTTTAGCAAAAGAAAAGGCCTTAAAATGGAGAGCAAAGAAAATTACTTTCGAAGACTTTTCATCAAAATCATGTGATTTTCATCCACGGTATAGAGGGCGCTATTTATCCTCATATCAGGATCAGGATGCTGCAAGGCCATCTGGTTGAGTATTTTAAAAATACGCACAGCAATTTTAACTGGATGGTCACTGTCCATTGTAGAAAGCCAAACTCTTTCAGCAAAGGTAGTATCCAGGAGAACAGAATGGTGGATTTTCGTGAGAACCTTATCCAAGAATTTCTTCTTTTTCAAAAGCTCTTGTTGCCACGTTGGGCCCATGTGTACAACGCACACTTCCTCCAAGTCACCATCATAAATCTCTCTCAAGTCTATTGCCAGCACAAGATCGACAGTCATTTTAAGTTTTTCTCCATTTTCTGGGTTAAAATTGAACTGCATCATCAGAGCTGGTCCATTTTCTCTTGTCCCTGTACAGTCAGGACTCGCAAATCCACCGTGTTCCCAATCAGGCAGAAGTGTCATCTTCATCAAAGAAGCATTTACAACTTCAACAAACCTTTTATGAACATATCTCGGCGGTATCGAATATACTTTTGCAGGGCTGGAATTATCCGAAATAGAAAAGGTCAGATCGACACTGTCGACTGGAAGGACACCACTTTTCGAAGTCTCTGGTAAGACAGTGTTTCTTCGTTCGTAATTTTTAAGACCATGGAAGGACAAATTGGTGTCCACTATGTTCGTTGACCTTGTCTTGGAGAGGTCCCACTGGAAGGCAAAATCCATCTCATCAGGGTGTCCGACCTGTACACAACAAATGACAATGTTACCTAAATGTTATTGTAGACTGAACTGTTTTCTGGTTTTACCTGAAGTAGTAGTAGGCCAGCAAAGTTAACCCCGCGAATGCGTTCCCTTTGCGTTCCGTGCGCGTTCCCCTCATTAGCTATGCTTAATCATGACGTCAACTGCCTATATCTTTTGTCTTCCTGCATACTAATTTGGATTTCCCTATTTAATTAATGAATATTAATAAACGGAATCCCTTTTCATGACGTCAATTACCTATTCCTTTTGTCTTGCTGTATACTAATTTGGATTTCCTGCATACTCATTTGGATAGGTAAGTAATTATTTACCTTACCTATTTCAACACACTAGGAACAATAGGCCGACCCAAACTTGCCCCATCTATTCACACCCTGATTGGATCTTAAGATTTGAATTGTCTGTTTGAATAAAAAGCGTGAATTTTAACGAGCGCGTCATTCCTTCATTCAACTTGAGCAAAGCGTATTTTTCCAAGATGGTTCCAAACATTCATGTCGAATCGAGACCTAAACCTCTTTTTAACAGTAGAGGAAGTTGAAAAAGTTCAAAGGCAAAAGATAGCTAGTCTTGTTGGTCGTGTGTTCCAGCTTATGTAGGCAGCGATGCTTGACATGCTTATCCAAGAAGAGAACACCCAAGTCAAAGGCAGCACTCGTGTCTCATGATGTATAGCGAAGATGCTTGGATGTATTATCGAGATGATATGGTGGAAAACATCGATCTCAACATCGTTCTGAAAACGACCGAAAGTGTGTGTAGTGCCCTTGGCTTCAAATTAGCCAAGTCGTAGGAAGCGCAGGTATCCGTGCTGCCAAAATCTCCTTGCACAAGTATGTACCTTACCTCCTTGGAACTCGAAGATTGCGGAGATCTTAAAAGTCGTATCCTGTATGCCATATATTACGGACTCAATGAATTAAAATGAAATGATTTCAGTGACATTAATGAAGCTGACGATGAAGTGCAATGCCCTGAGACTGTTGTTAGAAAAGAACAACAACCAACGGACCTTGACGTTGTAATTAATGCGATTCAAAACAACCTTTTAAAAATAAAATAATAAAACATGTTTACGATTAGATCCGAGTCAGTGTGTGTTCGTCTCTTTTTCAGTTAACATGGGTGTAACACCTTCCTCACTTCGATTTCGATTTGACCTATACCGCCTTGTAGCACGAAGTATAAGTTTTACTTCAAGTGAAACTATGTTATTGAAGGATGATCTACCGGGGTCGAAACTTAGCAAGTTAAAGAAACTCTATTCTGAAGTATTCACCCAAGTTAACTGGGGAAGATTATTGTTTTTTTTTTTTAATTTTGCCGAATTGGGATTGACCGAGAAGGACTTAGATCGATTATTCGATTTTCCCGTTCCCACTCTCACCCGGATAGGAGAATAGACATCTAAGTGAGCACTGTGGAAAGAATAGTCATTTGAGTTCCGATCGTCAGAGAAGTCACTAGTGATGGTTTGCTGTCCACCTTCACCCTCCCTTGCACTAGAGAGGATTTTAATCGCATTCATTGTGTATTTGTGAGTTTTATGATGGAGAAAACTCTCGCAGCATTTACCTCGATCCGAGTCACCCCGCAAGTTTCGGTGGTTTGGATGCTGTGTACAGAGCGGTCAAAGAGAAAGAAAAGAGCAAGCAAGATTTCTCGTAAACAAGTTGAAGATTGGTTGAGTCAGCAAGACGTTTATACGCTTCATAAGCCGGCGCGTAGACATTACAAGAAAAGTAGAGTCATTGTTCCCGGTATAAATGCTCAATTCCAAGCCGATCTTGTTGACGTTCAATGTCTAAGTCGATATAACAAGGGTTACAAATACCTCCTCACTTGTCTAGATGTCTTTAGCAAGTATGATTGGGTCCTGCCTTTGAAGAAAAAAAACAGGGTCAAGAGCTAGTCAAGGCCTTTCGAACGATTCTATCTTCTGGTCGCAAACCGCTTAAACTTCAAACGGATCAAGGCACGGAGTTTCTTAAACGTGTGTTCCAGACGTTTCTTCGCGACAATAACTGATGTTTTTTACAACTAACTCGGGATTAAAGGCGTCGGTGGTTGAAAGATTCAACCGTTCTTTAAATGGAAAAATGTACACATTTTTTACTGCTAAAAACACACTTACGTTTATCGATGCTACGTCAGTTAGTATTATCTTACAATCATACCTACCATCGCAGTATTAAAATGAAATCAAGCAAGGTTACCAAGGCAAACGAAACCAAAGTATGGGAAACGTTGTATGGTAACGATGTACACAAGCTTGTTCGTTTCAAATTTGAAGTGGAGGATCGTGTAAGGATCAGCAAAGCGAAGCGACTCTTTGAAAAGTCTTACCTTCCCAACTTTACCGAAGAAATTTTTACTGTGTAAAAACAAATGTCGCGTTAAGTACCAGTTTATAAACTGAGAGATGATGCAGGGGAGATCTTAGATGGAACTCGATGGCCAAAAGCACCATTTCTCTTTCGATATGCTCCACATTATGGGATAATTGTGCATACTTCCTGCATACCTACTGGTCAGCGGTCACATTTCAAAAAAGCTATTCAAATGCAAATTAGTAACAATATAAACCCCAGAACCAGGCCTGGCAACCAGTTCTTCCTTTCGTGCTTACGAGGTCAGTGTAAACATTGGTTTTGTCGTTTCCTTTTGGATTCGCTTGTGTTTTTTCCTTCGGTTTTTTGTGTTTATATGTTCTGACTTTGTGTTTCCCTCGACATTTTGTTTTAACTTTCAGTTTTCCTTCGAAGTTTCGAGCTAACGTTCAAGTCTACGCTTCGTTGGTTCGACCACGTGCGAATGGCGTCGCCGGCGAGTTCTCAACCTAAACCGGTGGCTCAGGCAATGGAGATTAACGAAGTTACCGAAGTTCTTCCTCCAAACGAAGACGATAGCCTAGAATTTGATGTGGATGAACTGAAGGAGCAACTCGGCATTGACCGAATCCTCGATAAACTTAATAGTCTTGCAGACAGATTTAGCGAGCGGACTGAGTATCCTGGTTCAGGGGCTCAAAACACAAAGTCCATTTCTGAGGCTGCCGAGGAGGTTTTTGACCCGACGGCTCCTTTAGTTGTTCCTGAAGATTCTTTTGCACAAGATTCGAAAGATGAGGAGTTTATGCTCCCTTCTGTGTTTGAGGAGATTGAGAGCTTTGGGCCCGACGTGGCTGATGTCATTGCTCAACGAATCAATGATGCATGCTCTAAGAAAGCAATGGACTCTAAGCTCAAGGAGCTCTATGAGAAATACAAGACGCCTGGAAACTGTAAATTACTATGTGTGCTCAAAGTCAACATGGAACTATGGCACGATTTGTCCAAGGAGTCTACGAACAAGGACCTTGGTCTTCAGGAAGTCCAGAAAGGGATTGTTAAAGCAGCCCAGCCTATAATACAGCTTTTTGATGCGGCCTTGAAAGCTCGGAAAGATAAGTCGACCATCTGGCACTTTATTGCCTATGTTAGCAGATGCAGTGACCTTTATCGGTCACGCCTCCTTTCTCACCTCCTTGAAGAGGAGAGACTTGCTTAGGCCTGACATAGCAAAACCTTATCAGTCTGTTTGCAGCAAGTCTAATCCCATTACGACTTACCTGTTTGGGGATGAGTTGCCTAAACACATTGGAGAGGTGAACAAAATCTCCAAGAGGGTGTCTGGTCGCCCAAGTTTGATTAAACATACAGTTAATACATACAAGAGTGGTGCAGATAACGGGTATTACCAGCAGAGATCTGGAAGAAGAACCACTTTTTTAGGGTACCGAGGTCGTGGAGGACATTTTCACAACCGACAACACATACCAATGCGCTCTACAATGTCGAGCAGCACCAACACACAGAAAGACAAGGCATAGACAAGGTATGTCCTTTGTCTTTTACACAAGCTGGTAATTTGCTCAATAATTTACCAAATTGGAGGGAAATCACTGGTGATCCTTGGGTATTAGAAACTGTCTCTGGGTATCACTTTGAATTTGAATGCCTCCCTTACCAACGTAAGCTTCCAAAGCTACCGAAGTTTAATGAGAAGGAGGCTGAGCTGATTGAGTTGGAGATAAACAAACTTGTTTCAAAAAGGGCCATTTCTGAGGTTTGCCCTTGCCAGGATGAATTTATTTCAAATATATTCTTGGTACCCAATAAAACTGGTGATTTGCGCCCAGTTATTAATGTAAAGCCATTAAATCAATTCATTGAATGGATCCACTTCAAAATGGGAAACATTCATATGGCTCTAAATTCTATTTCCCCTGGGGATTATATGGTCTCTGTGGACCTCAAGGATGCTTATTTCAGCATACCTATTTTTCAAAACCATAGAAAATATCTGCGTTTTCTGTGGAATTCTAAGCGTTTTGAGTTTACTTGTTTACCCTTTGGCTATAGTCTTGCTCCACGGGTATTCACCAAAATTTTCAAACCTGTTATGGCTTTTTTCAGATTTCTTGGCTTTAGAGTTACTATTCTATCACATGACTACCAGAGCGGGAGATCCCATGAGATAGCACAGCGCACGCGCAAGATCATTGCACGACTAAACACGACTAAACGTATTGTCGTTGGGATTTCGCTTAAAAATTGCTTGGTCTTACGCAGTAAGGCTCAAATAAGCATACAGTGAGTCAACGTAGTTGACCCTATTCAAATCTTACTGTTAAAGATTTGCTTCTACTTGCACTTCAACGTAGTTGAAGTACGACAAGTTTCCCGCTCAAACTTGAGCATCATGGCGGACGAGCACGGCCCGAGTGAAGAAGACCTGTTGAGGGACGATAGTCCACCGGGCCCTCCAGATATCGGATCAATGTTCGCCGCTCTTCTCCAGGAGATGAAAAAGATGAATGAGAACATCTTGTCCATGAGTGAGCCGCTGACTCTTGCGAAGAACCTCCTGAAGGAGAAAACAATGACACTCGTCACTCGACGGGCGAGTAGCGAGTAGCCAAGCTTTACAGCTAGCGGTTCATCAGAACCGAATGTTTTGGCGGATATCGCTCGTGACTTGGATGCCAGTGAGAAAACTGGTCCAGATGCCAGCGAGGGTCTGGCGGATATTGTAAACTCTCTTTGAAAGAGAAGTTGCCGGACGAGAAATTGATCTTTATCCTCGTCCACAAAACGTGACCGGCCTCCGGACGCCATGTGTAAACCACCTAATATGGAACCAAATAATTATCCGCTATGTCGAGGACAAACGACTCCGGAACCCAAAAATCACAGAATGCGCTAGTGGCAGGCGTAGTCGCCATGATTAAGGCAACAGACTTAGTCCTTGAATCTGAACTGAAGGACAGCAAAGAACTGGTCAAGTTTATGACTGACGCCATTGCGCTTACACTTCAAGGTCATCACGACTTGAACACCGCTCGACGCGAGCGATGAAGAATGACCTCAATAAAGATTATGCTGCATTATGCAGTAGCTCACCGGTCGACCAGACATACGAGTATCTCTTCGGAGACCTCTCCAAGTTGGCAAAATACATCACAGATGCGAACCGACTCACTCAAAAAGTGCGTCTGTAAGCCCCACAGGCTAGTTACAGCCGTGATAGAAGAAGTAGGATTGGCGGTAGAAAAATGTACGTACATCACAACAACAACCGCTATGCTCCCTGTCGGGGAAGAACCGATTTTTTATCGAAGGGCCACCCTCCTCGCAGCAGGAAGAAAGAGTTGGCCACAAACAAACAGTAAACAATGAGGTAAGCTCAAATGATGTTGAGTTTTTACGCGACCTTACGACCTTTCAAGCGGGCAAACTGAGAGAGTTTGTGCCCAGTTGGCATAAGATTACAAGTGATAGAAACATATTAGACTATGTCGGCTGGTGTAAAAATTGCCTTTGAAGAAGGCCTAGTGCCTTGTCAAATACAATACAGACCTAGTGTCTTTAATGCTCAAGAAGAGCTTATAGTTCAACAAGAACTTAAAACCCTATTATCAATAGGAGTAATTCAATCATCACATCGTGACCCTGGCGAATTTATATCACGATTTTTCTTAGACCCAAATCTGATGGGTCATATTGTATGATTCTTAACCTAAAAGAATTTAATGCATCAGTGGAGTACCATCATTGTAAAATGGACACACTGGACACAGTGACAAATATGATTAAGCCAGGTTGCTATATGGCATCTGTTGACTTGAAGGATGTCTACTACACAGTGCCCCTACACAAACTCTGGTTTTCTTTGGCTTTATCTTTGACTCAGTCAATATGACAGTCTCACCTACACCAGAAAAGATAGAAAAGACTGTCAAAGCTTGTTGCCAGATTATACAGAAGGCAACACTTCATAGCCAAGGTTATCGGTCTAATCATTTCATTGTTCCCAGGGGTAGAGTATGGACCTCTCCACTACAGGGTACTTGAACACGATAAAACAAATGCACTTGCAACTAATGCAGGGAATTTTAATATCCCAATGTAGTTGTACGGGGCATCAATCCAGGAACTACATTTGTGGATTACATATGCGCCACAGGCCAAGAAGCACATCTCAAGGCTGTGCTCTTAGAAGAATCACAGGGAGCCCATAGGCTCCCAACTTAAAAATCTGGGGAGTCCAGCACTTAAGCTTTATGCAAAAGTAGTTTTTCTACTCGCCTGAAGATAAAAGTAAGGAGCCTGAGGCCCCTGGGCACTGCTAGAGCACCGCCCTGCATATGCTACCCTACACCCTCAATGATTATACAGTCAGATGCTTCAAAAAAGGGGTGGGGAGCAGTATTTGATGGAAGGAAGATGGGGGGAGATGGACCCCATTTGAGGCTTTAAAGCACATTAACATGCTAGAACTGCAGGCAGCATTTTTTGGCCTTAAATCCTTTGTAGATCACAGCACAGGAATACATATTCAGCTCCAGCTAGATAACACAACAGCAGTGGCATATGTTAATAATATTGGGGGTTCTAAGTCACTGGAGTTAGACCAACTAGCTAAAGAGCTGTGGCAATGGTCAATTTCTCGTGAAATATGGTTCACTGCTGTTCACATTCCTGGAGTATCAAATACAGATGCAGATGAACAGTCACATCATTTCAATGATAAGCATGAGTGGGCTCTGAACACTAGAGCTTTCCAAGAAATCACAGCTGAATACCCTGAGCTTAATATAGACCTGTTTCCCACAAGGATCAATCACAAGTTTGATACCTATTGTTCCTTTAAACCAGACCCTGGGTGCTCTTTTGTAGATGCATTTTAACTGAATTGGCATAAATTGAATTTTTATGCATTTCCACCCTTCAGCCTGATTCCATGATGCCTCCAGAAACTCCTTCAACACCCAGGGCACCAGGAACCACATCCGCTGTGGAGAAAACTGAGATTGATGTATGTCCTGTCTCAGGAATTCCTTCACAAAATACAACATTAATTTTCTGGAACCGTGGCCGACATTCTTATGGCATCATGGCGATCAGGTACCCCAAAACAGTACAAGACCTACATGGAGCAGTGGATCAAGTTTTGTGGTGAAAGGAAAACTAACTGTTATTCCCCACAAATCAGCAAAGCTTTAGACTTCTTGGCAGGCCTATATGACAAACACTTTAGCTACTCCACACTGAACACTGCACGATCAGTTCCCTCGTCAATCTTGCATATGGAGGACTGTAAAAAAGGGGTTTTTGAAAAAAAAAAAAAAAAAAAAAAAAAAAAAGAACTCCCCATCCTAAGTACAACCAAATATGGGATGCTTCACTGGTCCTAAATTACCTGACCACCTTAGACCCAGCAGAGAAGTTGACACTGAGATATGACACTCAAGCAGCTAATGTTACTCCTACTGGTCACAGGACAAAGAGGACAATCAATACACTTAACATTGCAACTATGCATCTTAGTAATACCTCTTGTGTCTTTCAACTGTATAGTCATACTAAAGCAAACAAGCCTGGGCAACCAGCATCAACTATCAGTATCCAGGAGTTCAAACAGGACTGCCGCATATGTCCTATACAAACCCTGAAGGCATACCTACCATGTACAGAAACTTTCAGAGGCAATGCACAACAGTTGTTTATAAGTTTTGCTCAACCACACAAATCAGTGTCAAGAGATACAATCTCTAGATGGGCTAAAATAGTACTGCAAAGGTCTGGAATTGACACGAAGATCTTTACAAGCCACAGCACAAGAGCAGCCAGTGTTTCCAAATGTACCTCTGGATCAAATTTTATCCCAGGTTGGCTGGAGCACTGCTGACATATTCAGAAAATTCTATGATAAGCCCATCTTGCCAAGTTATGACAGTATGGCCTATGCTATATTGAGAAGCTAGACATTGAAATGTTTCTTGTTATCTCATTTATTCTTCTATATGGTTTCACGTTACAATTCATAGTAATTATTTTTGTTGTTGTTCCATTTTGATGCTACATGTACAAGACCATTATATGAAAGAAAACATGGTCAAATATAAATGTTTATACATACGAATATACATCCACTTTTTCATTTGTATGTGGGTGTTCGAAGGCTTTAAAGTCTCATGGGATCTCCCGCTCTGGTAGTCATGTGATAGAATAGGAAAATTAAACGAGACTTACCTGTAAGTTGAAGTTTGATTGAGATTCTATCACATGATGGACAGAGCGAGGAGATCACATGCCCACCCTCTCTAGTCTCCCTCCCTTTTGGAGTTCTACGCAAATATTTTGCTTGTTAGAACATACTTGATGTTCCATTGTGGGGTTCGTTGGGGCTCTTCTCTTCTCACACCCACTTCTTTGAAGAATGATCTTGCGCGTGCGCTGTGCTATCTCATGCGATCTCCTCGCTCTGTCCATCATGTGATAGAATCTCAATCAAACTTCAACTTACAGGCAAGTCTCGTTTAATTTTCCTATTTTCATTGATGATATATTGCTTGTTGCAAGTTCCTATCAAGAATGCTTGGAACAACTGTCCATAATAAGGCAGACCTTGGAGGATTTGGGTTTTACCATCAATGGGGAAAAATCTCAGTTGATACCAGTCATTGAGATCCACTCTCTTTTTCAATGAAATTACACTTACCAACAGAAAAGCTACAGAAAATCATTTTGGCGTGTTCACAGCTTCTAGCCAAAGACAGACCTTCCCTTCGGGATGTAGCCAGAGTTACAGGGCTGATAGTTTCTGCCCTCCCAGCAGTAAATTTCCTTCAACTCCATTATCGTTCTTTAGAGTTATGCAAAACTCAAGTTTTGTCCACTAGCTCGGATTATGATTCATTACTCTCACTTACTTCCCAGGCTCGATCAGACTTGCACTGGGTAGTGGACAATATTTCTAGGTTAAATGGCAAATCTTTTAAAGAACCTAAAATTGATGTTTATATTGAGAGTGATGCTAGTTTAACTGGCTGGGGAGCTTTATGTGATGGCCAATCCACCAATGGGAGATGGTCACCAGGTGAATTGGAATACCATATTAATTATCTAGAACTTTTGGCAGGTTTTCATGCCCTCCAATGTTTTGTTTCTTGTCAGAGGTCCATTCATGTTAGACTGGCACTCGATAATTCTACTGCTGTGGCCTATGTTAACAATATGGGTGGTACAAAATCCCCTTCATTGGACACTTTATCTAAATCGTTATGGAAATGGTGCATTGCTAGGGACATTGTAGTTTCTGCTCAGCATATCCCAGGCAGGGCAAATGTCAGGGCAGATGCATTATCAAGAGAAATATCCTCTAATTTAGAGTGGTCCTTGGATAGTAAGGTGTTTTGTGGAATTATTTCCCAGACATTTGTTCCTGAAGTTGATTTATTTGCGTCCAGGCTGAATGCTAAGACTGATCAGTTTATTTCTTGGCATCCAGAACCGGGTGCTATGGCTGTGGATGCTTTTAGTCTACATTGGGCTAATATGAAGTGTTATGCCTTCCCTCCATTTAGCCTATTACCTCGAGTGCTTTCCAAGATTCGCAAAGACGAAGCCTTAGTCCTGTTAATTGCCCCAGTCTGGCCTACCCAGAGTTGGTATCCACTTCTGCTTCAACTATTAATCAATCAGCCAATCAGGCCACCTCGTCTGGACAATCTCCTGACACTTCCTCACAGTCTGGAACAACACCCGCTAAGAAAAAAACTGGACTTGGCCGCTTGGATGCTATCCGGAAAGCTCTCTCAGACAAGGGACTTTCGAAGAGGAATCTATTGAGATCATCTGTGCCTCGTGGACAGCTGGCACTGAAAAACAGTACCAAGGAGTGTGGAACAAGTGGACTAGCTGGTGTCATCGAAGACAGATTAATCTATTTCAAACCTCTGTAGACCACGTTGCAAATTTTTTAACTGAATGTTATCACGAAGGCAAGGGGTACAGCACTATCAACACTTACCGTTCTGCACTTTCTACAACTCTTTGTTCTGTTGGTGATGATAAACAATCCATTGGTTCACACCCTCTGATTGCAAGATTGCTCAAGGGAATCTATTTGCTGAGACCATCAATTCCAAGGTATTCGTCCACATGGAACGTTTCCACGGTGACTGATTATTTAAAGACATTAGCTCCCTTAAATGAGCTAAGTTTAAAGTTATTAACTCTTACGACGGTCATGCTCTGTGCCCTGGCTTCTGTCCAGAGAGAGCAGACTTTATGTGCATTGGACCTTAACTTTAAGAAAGAGTCTCAGAGTTCAGTTAGTTTTGTTGTGACTCAACATGTAAAGACTTCTAGACCAGGGAAATCCCTCGAGGTTTCTTTTGAATCCTCAGACAATGCCTCAGTTTGTCCCGTTGCTGCATTGAAAGAGTACATTTCACGTACAGAGGTGCTTAGGTCTAAAAATGGCACGTTTGAGTCAAAATTGTTTTTGTCATTTATTAAACCGAACAAACCTGTTTCTACGGCAACTATTGCCAGATGGATTAAATCGGTTTTAGATTCTGCAGAAATTGATACCTCTATTTTCAAAGCTCACAGTGTAAGGGGGGCTGCCACTACTCATGTCTATGTAACAGGTGTTCCAGTCTCTCAGATCCTTAAGATGGCAGATTGGTCTAGCGAACGCACTTTTCGCAAACATTATCTGAGAGTTCCTGAGGAAAATGTGTAGGGCCATTTTGAGCCTCTTAATAAATGCTTTGTTGGTGTTTATACACTTGCTTATGCTTGCTATTTTTTGCTGGCCGCGGTTCTTTGAAATCGCACAATTATCCCATAATGTGGAGCATATCGAAAGAGAAATGAAAATTAGACGAGTGGTATACTTACCTTGAAGTGTAATTGTAGTTCTCTGAGATATGCGTAGCATTATGGGATAATGCTTCCCACCCTATTTTTGTTTTTTGTTTTCTCCCACCCCGTTTTGTTATGGACCTTGGACAGTATTGGCACTTCAGGAAGAACTGGTTGCCAGGCCTGGTTCAGGGGTTTATATTGTTACTAATTTGCATTTGAATAGCTTTTTTGAAATGTGACCGCTGACCAGTAGGTATGCAGGAAGTATGCACAATTATCCCATAATGCTACGCATATCTCAGAGAACTACAATTACACTTCAAGGTAAGTATACCTCTCGTCTAATTTTCATATTTCTCGGTGTGTTTTCTGAGAACCGCGCCTGGGGATCGCGCGTGAAGGTTGCGCGCGCGTCGAGTCAGGAAGCAAGCTATGATTAAAATTCTGCCAACTTTGTTTATTTACAAACGATTTTCCTAGGTACAAACAATAAAAAGCTACGCAAAAATACTCACAAAAATGTGGTGACAGGCGGTAGATACCTTTTCACAGTAACTACAATACCCTTTGCCAACTAAGTGTTCATTACAGGGCGTCTGTTAATCAGCACCATTGTTCACGGAAAACATTGAATAATTTTACAGATTAAATTATTCAATGCCTGAATATAAATAAATGAGCCGCAGACAATTTATTGACTCGAGCCTATGCTTCTTTTGAGGCATTGCG
>JAJGOT010000588.1:417500-465000 GCA_022457155.1 Cladopsammia gracilis | reverse complement strand
ATATATATACATATATATATATATACATATATATATATACATATATATATATACATACATATATATATATATATATATATATATATATATATATATATATATTTGGACTTCTTAGGGAGCATTGTCTGAGGGACCCATCACAAAAGTGACGATTGATCCAGCACTATTTTGTTTTGATAACAACACATTTAAATACTTATCCTTAATAATGTTGTTACATTTCTTGTTGACACCTTTTACAGCTAAACTTATCTTTCGCCCCAAAACAGTAATAAGTCTTGCTACACAACCCCACAATACCTTCCCCCTACCACTCAACTTTGAAAAGTCCTGGCTTTCTCTTTTCATAGGCCTTATGTTCGGGCTTGTCCATGCGGGGAAACCAGTTACACTTATCTTGCTCAAACTCAGCTTGTAATTCTGGTTTGACTAAACTTTCAACGCATTCCCCAGAAATTGCGATATAATCTGAATCTGTATCCATTTCACACATTTGAAAATGTCTACGGTCTAGATATTTGTCTAAGAAGTCAAAATAAAACTGTAGCATGCGAAGTTTGGCATACTGATAAACAAAAAAATCCGATTTGATTGGGTAAGTTTAACTTGACGGATTTTTTACAAGACTCAACTTCGTACGTGTCTTCGGTAATATTGTCGAGCTTGCGGAAGAGAGGGGTGTTCACTTTACGGCTGGCTTCAGCGTCACTGCAATACTCCACGTTCCTATGCTTCAAGAGGTTGCAAATCGTTTTTCCGTAGGCACTATTCCCCACCTAAAAAGACAAGATTTATATAAGTTTCCTGTATATAAACATTTCATTCTCCTCCCCTATGATCCAACTACTATAAAACAACTACTTACCAATTTCATGGTATCCGCTATGATGGGTTTGTTGGGCTCTGCATCACCTGTCGGTCTCGCGTCCGATACAGCATCCCCAAACGTTTGGAAGCAGGGTTGAGATGTAAACTCAATCACTTCATGTACTTTGGTGACCTCCAGTCCATGCTCCAAGTACCATTGGAGGAGGGGCGTGGCCAACAGGATCTTGTCCCCTTTCAAACTTGCGATCAAACTGCGTCGGGGTTGAGTCATGATGTTGTTTTCCTCAGCGTAAGCCTTCATATAGTCCCCAATATCGTCACGGCTGATGTTGATATTTTTAAAGATGGGGCACATTTCAATAATTTTTTCTTTCAAATGCTCAGGAACACGAATATCCACTTCCACCCACCCAAACACGCTAACTTCGCACCTCGCTCACAACTCGCTCGGGGCTCATCGTTTTTACTTTTTGTACTTCGGTGGCGGTGAATCTTTGTAATTCTCGTTTCGTTTTCTTCATCTGTCACCACAAACATTCCCACATCTCAACGACATTGTACCCTTTGCTGCGAATATACTCGGTGCTGGCTCTGGTTTCTTACAGTAGTTCCGCTATGGGTTTGTCCCGCTTTTCAATGAAGTCCTTTCCTAGATTGAGAGCGCAGTCATGTCCGTGCCAGTAACAGCCATGGAATTCATGTCTGCTAAGTACTTGACGAAATCTTCAAGCATCCGCTTCTGGTCGCCGTTAGACACAAAACATGTGGGCGCTTTGTAACCAGACATGTTACTGCAGACACTGACACTCAAAGGCACATGCGATGACTGCCAGGTCAACTTGCCTGTGTTCTTTAATTCTTCAGCTTTCTCTTTATCAAAGTAACATTCAAAATCAAAGGTGGCGCGGTAAGGGAAGTAGCCGCCTTCTTACGGAACCATGATGCCTTCGTCTTCGAATTCTTCAAAGGTGGTTTTTGGGACGTGATATGCGCCACTCGGGTTCTTGTAACTCACTTTCCCATCACAGGACTTCTTGTGTTGTCTCAGGTTACTCGCACGTTTCCAGTACTTGCTGCATCGAGAACAACTGAAGGATTTACTGTAGTGGGCCAGATCTTTGATGTACGAAAAGTGATTTTCGTGCACGTTCAAATAGACTGTGCTTGAATAATGGCGGTGTGAGCGGCGAAGAAGCGTTGCAGCAATGTTGGGTGTATTTGTTTCATCTTGGTCTTCTTCCCCGTGGGTCTGAGTGGGGGCGAGAGCGTAGATTTGGATATTGACTTCAAATAGTTTCTCCAACCCATCCAGTTCACTTAACTTCACGCCATGAAACTTCTTTTTACACAGACCTGCTTCTCGGTATTTTTCGTAATAATACTGTGTGTCTCTCTCCAGATTCTTAGTATGACAGCTGTTGTGGAGTGATAAACAGCGAAATAAACAGAGGTTATCTTTGTAGGGTTTACCGGTTTTCGCAGTATTTTCCAACGCGTCAATACCAAAGTTATCGACGACATACCCAGGAAGGTATTTTCCACGACCAATCGGATGATCCCTGATTTTCCAAACAAACCAGGTCACGTTTGTAATCAAATCTACGACCCATTTACTGTTAGGGCGCTGCTGGCGAACCCACTCTAGGTAGTCGATGGTGCTGATTTGTTCATACAAGCGCTCTAAATCATCTTGATTAGCTATCAGAAACGGCTGTTCGAGGACATGGTTATTATTCGCGGAGGGGTGATGGTACTGGAGGGCGCCGGTTTCTGTGTTTCGTAAAATAAAGCCAAACGATAAATTCACTTTAAAGACAGTGGGCTGGTCAGCGAAGATGCGGCTGAGTTGTTCGCGGAGGGAAGCTGGACTGATCGTTGACAAGCGAAAATTGTACCAATCTTGCAAGCGGTTTCGTCGGCTAAACCGAGTACGGATCTGTGACCAATGTTGGCGGTACGTGTCGGTGATATTTTCTTCACTGCTAGGAACAAAGTTGGAAGGGATAAGGACGGGATCTTCTTGCCAGCTAGAACCAGCAGCTGAGTCTTGTGGCACCTTAGGTGCAACAGTCTTCTTAGCTTTTTTCGCAGCTGGTGCATCATTAGAGGTTGTAGAGCTGCGTTTACGGCTGGTTAGGGGTTGCTGCTGATGGGAGGTGCGAATATGAGCTTTGTAAGGTGCGAGGTTATCGAAAGTTTCGTGACAAGTATTCAAGTGAAGGTACGCAAGGCGGCTCGCTTCTCGTGTGCCTTGAGATGACGAGTAAGGTCTTCCTTTTTCCTAAACCCTTTCTAGCAGCGTGAGCACTCGTACGGTTTCTCACCGGTGTGGATGCGTTGATGGGTCTCCAGGTGGTTTGGGCGAGTGAAAGTCTTGCCACTGGTTTCGCACTGATGCTCTTTTCGAGGCTTTTTGGCCGGAGGTTGACCACCACTACCCTAAAATAATATTATCTAGTCTTAGTCATGTACACCTTATTCCAAAATGGCGGCCAATTTATTATTCTTTTATATGCATGTTTTAAAATTGGCCCTCTTGGCCTCGTTTTCGCTTGAAAATTCTTTTGTATTTTGCACATGCTGACGAGGCCAATAGGGTGGATTTACATGGTTATAAAAGCATAATAAATTAGCCGCCATTTTGGAATAAGGTGTACAACCCTCTACGATCGAATAGACTTGCGCATTGAATTGTAAACAGTATCTTAAGTTCAGTTGAAGAAGTATTCCCAATAAAAAATGTTAATAAATACCACGATGCATCATTTTCCGCTAATGACGTCAAACACATTCTTTTGAATTCGTTTTACAATTCAAAATAATACATTTGACATCGATAACGGAATATGATGCATTCTGGTATTTATTTAAAGGGTCTATAAAGTTCAAGATTTGTTTGTTTTGATTTCGTTTGCCTTATTGAATGATCCCAGTTCTCTCTCGGTCAATAACAATGAAACCAGAATTGAGTGTTTGATCAGTCAACGATAAAGAAGGAATTGAGCTTTTGATCGAATAGAAAACATGAGCTTTTAGAATAAGACTAAAAACAAATCACTTACTTGGAAAAAAACATTCGATCAAACATTTTAGAACAAGACTATGAAAACAGTTCAGAAAAAACGCGAATGCGTAAAAACAACTCTGTTGATATAAATTCTCTTTGCCTTTAAAAAACTTAGTCAACAACAAAAAAGATCCATAACAATGAAACAATAACTGAGCTTTCGATCAGATCGCTTCTGATACCTTAATCGACTCTCTGCGAAAAACAAAATTGAGGAAAAAAGACTAGTACAAAAGAAACAAGTCACTTACGGTTTGTGGAGGATTCCAAGTCGGTAGTTGATTCGTCTCTCCCAGCCACTGAAAATATCAACAGAGTGTGAGTTTATCGGTATCGCATGATGATTGAAATTGTACATGTAAAGGAAATCAGTTCAATGAAATCGGAATACTTACTTCGTCACATAAATCACTTTCCATTTCCAGTGGTAAATAGGAATCGTGGTTCTCCTACAAGAAAACACAACAAAATTAATTTAGAATACATGGATGCTTTATACAAACTGATGGAAAGAAAACGGTTTAAACCCAGGCTGGTTTATACGATAATTTATAACCTTGTAAATAATTAACTTTAGTTAATAAACACAACGATGAAATTACTTACATTCCCAGGTGAAATCTTTTCCATATCACTGATTTCTCGCAGTTCGGCCGTTGTCATCTGTAAATCAAAGAATATTTCAAGATTAAGGTGGCTCCCAACAGTTTCCAGCACTTTCCAAGACTTCGATTTTGATGGGTCATTAAAACCACTCATTTGTAGAGTTGATGCTACAATCACGATATTAAGCGAATGCCCAGTGATTGGTGAACACGTTATCATTTTTGTGACACAATATGTTACTATAACAACAGTATAACGTGCTAAAAACACCCTTAATTTTAACTTTAAGTGTTAATAACTCAAAAATGATTCGGTGAACCCCATCTTTTATTGTCAAATTTTGATCAGTAGGATAAGATGCAACTTTTGGCAAACTTTAAAAAATTCTGTAGGTGGGGTTCAGAGCCACCTTAAATGCCTGGTCGCACTACAGTTAAAAACAAAAATTAGCCCGTGCAAAATGACATAAAAACACACAAAAACATTCCACAAAAAGCGTGTCCCACCGGAGCGGTTTCTTTTGTTTTCCTCGATTTTTGCACGGGCGGATTTTGTTTTTGACTGTAGTGCGACCAGGCCCCAATTCAAGTTTTGATAAATCCTGTGGGTATTAAGCTTGGCTGAAATCTTATTGGCTGTGTTTTCACGAGGCGGTTTTTCTCGCTTAACATTCCTGTAGGTAATTTGTTTAATGACCGCGTTAAGCAGCTTAAAAAATTTATGCGTTTTCACGGACAGAACTTTATTCTTATACCATGCGCGATATATTTTCTTTTGTTAAAACAATGGAAAATTAGAACACAAAAGAACGACAATACAATGCCATTCTTTGTTGTTTAATTGCCGACAAGCTTAAGGTTACAGTGTACCTTCAGATCGAAAATTATCGAAATTTTTTTTTTGGCGTCAAAATAAAGTTTACAGAATGAACTTTCATTCAAAAAAAAATTATCGAAAAATAGTGAAAATTGACGGAGAAATGACAGTATAACTTTTGTGGGCGGAGTTTGTTTATGAGGCGATATGTTTTTTAAGCGCTGTTTTCTCAAAGTTAATTTTTCGCTTGTTGGGGACACTTTAAAGAGCTACAACTCAAAGGAAATTTGTTCGATTTGCCTCAAATTTGGACAGAAGTTAGGCTAACATATAATCAACAAAAATGTGTCGGCGAATTTCTTATTTCCGAAAACTTTTTCGTCAAGAGCCATTTCCGTGCGATCATTCCAATTTTTTTTCTCCCTTTTTCGAAAATATTCTGTAACTTTTCATTGCAATTGAATATGGGAAATCGCCGACACGTTTTTTTAGCGCTTCATGTCCGGAAACCCGAGAACAAATCAAATTAGCAAAATACAATAATCGCTTCGAGTTATAGCGTTTTAAAGCTGATTCGGACGTTCGAATTTAGACGTCGTAAAAAATTCGACAATTCACTTTATTACCAAATGGTTTCCATATTTAGATAGCCAGCTCTATAAGCTTTAATTTGATATCGGGGTTTAGGTATGTTAAGTGTAATCTTAAGACACTAGAGCTGTTATACTGGAGACACCCCCGAAGGTACACTGTAACCTTAAGCGACCTGGTTTGGTGGCTTAAATTTAATGAGAATTATATTGTAGTTCGCCGACTCGCTTAACTTTAAGCGAGTTGGACAAGCAACTGTTTTCACGAGATTTCCGACTGTCACTCGCTCAGCGACTTGAAAAATCGCTCGTGAAAACACGGCCATTGAAAGCAATGTTTGAATGATCTGAGCGCAACTAAAATTCACGCTCTAAAATAGTTATGGGAAGAAAGTTTTCACTAACCATTATCGTGGTTTCAGGAATAACTTTAGATGTTGGCAAAGGATCTTCGGTGTGATCGGATGGAATCTGTAAAAGAAAAGGGAAATTGGTTATACAAGACTGTCGGTTTAGAAAAACCGAATAAAAAAAAACCCAGAACCACAACTTAACTGTGAATCGGCTCATCCTCCGTGTAAAAACCTGCCAACTCACGAGTGACGTAAAACAAAGAAAACAAAAGGTACTGAAACAACAGAGTGCAAGACAGAAAAGGTAGAAAACAAAGAAAAAAGTCACAGATTTTACACTGAGGTAAACCCTGTGAATCAACGCTAGTAAAAAAAGCAACAGATCGCAAAATTCAATTTGAAAGAACAGAACTTACTTCGAGTTCTTCCATAGTCAATTCTGTCAATCGCGCAAACGCCAACGGAACAAAATTTCTGGGATTTGAATGGAGCCGGTCAGCATCTCCCAGTCGCGGACAGTTAAACAAGCGTCCAAAGCAGCTTGGAAATCGTTAATGTTGATGAAAAAAGCCATATTCAAGAGAATAACCGTTTCGAAAATCGAACAAAGTTTTCAAATTTCTAGCAAGTTCAAGTTGAATGATGGAATGACGCTCTCGTTAAAATTCACGTTTTTTTCAAACAGACAATACAAATCTTAAGATCCAATCAGGGTGTGAATAGAGCGGACAAGTTTGGGCCGGCCTATTGTTCCTATGGTGTTGGAATAGGTAAGGTGAATAATAACTTACCTATCCAAATGAGTATGCTGGAAATCCAAATTACATGTACTACACAGCAAGACAAAAGGAATAGGTAATTGACGTCATGAAAAGGGATTCCGTTTATTAATATTCATTTATTGAACAGGGAAATCCAAATTAGTATGCAGGAAGACAAAAGGTATAGGTAGTTGACGTCATGATTAAGCATAGCTAATGAGGGGAACGCACACGGAACGCAAAGGAAACGCATTCGAGGGGTTAACTTTGCTGGCCTACTACAAATACCTGATGTGGGCGCCGGCAAGAGAGCGTCTGAACTTTGAATGCTATTATGCCGTTCGGTGACGTCACAAACAAATTTATTCCATTTAAAGCCTCATCAATTTTAGAACAGTGGTCACCAGTGCAGTTAAAGTGGCTCCGCTGCAATTACAAATGCACCAGCCTATGGCAAACTTTGGGTCATAACTTTTTTGGCTTTAATGCGAAGGCTTTAAAACTTTGGATAAAATTTTGGAAAACTAGCACTGGCACTGGCACTGGCACTGGCACTGGCACTGGCACTGGCACTGGCACTGGCACTGGCACTGGCACTACCGCTACTGCTACCGCTGCCACTGCTACTGTTACTGCCACTGCCAGTTGCCACAAAAACAGCCACTACCACTACCACTACTGCTACCACTACCACTGTTACTGCCACTGCCACTGCCAGTTGCCACAAAAACAGCCACTTCCACTATCACTGCTACTGCCACTAACACAGCCATGCCATAACCACTATCACTGCAACTGCCACTGCTACTACACCTACCACTACCATTACCACTGTCACTACCTCTCCGACTCCCAACATCACTACCCCTACCACAGCCACTGTCACTGTCACTACCACTGCAACTGCCACTACCACTAGCAATGCCACTGCCACTGCCACTACCACTACACCTACCACTACCACTGTCACTACAATTGCCAGTACAACTGCCACTAGCACTGCCACTACCAACAAAAACACCCAACATGACTGGGACTACCACAACCGCTACCACTGCCACTTTCACTACTGCTATCACTAACACTACCACTATCACTGCCACAATCACTGCTGGCTGTCTGGCATGGGACATGTTCATTGAACACTCCAGGCAAGTACAATGTAGTTTCCTTGGAGTTGTCCATTGAGCAACCATATATGATTCTCCAGATGACTCACTGTTGAAATCACAAAGGAAAATCTAACCCAGTTTAACCTGCAAAACTCAACTTGAGTTGCTGCACAAATTTTAGCTAACAAATTCACAAACCAAAAAAGGTAAAACATGCACTGTATTTAAGCATTGTTAGTGGCAAGGTTCTTTGCAAAACGTTGGATCGATGTTAGTTCATGTAAATACATACACAGATTGTATGTATTGGCCAACAATGAATGGATAAAAGTTATGAATTCAAAGCAAAGGCTACCATTTCAAATGGATGCAATAGAAATAAAAGTGAAGCGACTCCAAACATATCCAAGCGAATAGGGCTGGAAAGCAATTAAAGAGTACCTGAGAAGGCAACAAATTGAGGGATTTCAAGAGAGCTCTCTAAAAGAGTTAATTATTTTACTTATTAATACAAAAATTCAGGAGTATATGCTTTCAATGGGTGGCACGGTGGTCTAGTGGTTAGCGCGTCGGACTTTCAACCTGAAGGTCGGTGGTTCGAGCCTGGTCTCTGCCGTCGTGTTGTTTCCTTAGACAAGAAACTTTACTCCACACTGTCTCTCTCCACCCAGGTGTATAAATGGGTACCGGCGACAAAATGCTGGGGGTAACCCTGCGATGGACTAGCATCCCATCCAGGGGGGAGTAGCAATATTCCTAGTTGCTTCATGCTTCGGAAACCAGGTTAAGCTCCGGGCGTGTGGGCCATCGTGGCCCGAGTGCGACTTTACCTTTTTACTATATGCTTTCAATGGAATTTGTAAATTCAAGTTTTATTGTTCTTAAGTTTTTATGTTGGGTAATTCCATTGAGCAACCAATCCATGTATCCGGACCAGTGATTTCTGCACAGTACTTGACAGAGGACAAGTTTTATAGGAAAATATTTGTTAAACCCTGGTGTTTAAAAATGTGCGTTATCTTGGTTTGTTATGACTGTGTACTTACGGACATCACTTATCGTAGCTTATAATTACCTTAGTTTGATTGTATGAGCTTCCACACTGCAGCATTTTCCCTTCAAACACGGGGTCTTCCATCTTGATCAGTTCCCCTAATTGTTTCATCATGGAGATCATATCAGACTCGACTTTCTTGGCGAAACTTTCCCGATAATCCACTCTTCTCTTCTTGTCACAGTCCAGTAATTCCTGTAACAACCCATTCAGTTCCCTGGGAGACAAATGTTGAAACCAGCTTCTAATTTTATTTGCCATTTAGAAGCTGTCAATAAAGAAAATAACAGTTTGTTTACCCTTATTTATTTAGAGAAAATTCACAGGGTGTTTCACATCTTATTAAAAAATCACTTGTTTTTTGCATGAATTTGACATACCATTCACTTTGTTGCTCATAGTAGTGCTACATCATTTACTAATCTACATACTAAGAAAACTGATCATGCACACAATAGGACAGCCAAAAAGAGACATTATTTGCTTGGGGTAACCTATTAGCCAAATGCGACTATCAAATAAATATTTACACTTAGTTTCTACACTTCTGTGTAGTGGACATCATGGTTTTCTTGATATTGTTTACTGTCTGATTACAGGAGTTTTTTTTTAGACTCTGTGTCCGTGTCCACTTATGGGAGGTGTCCACTTACGAGAGGTTAAAAAAGAAGTGTGGGAGAGGATACAATGTAAATTGCCAGGAACGCTGTTCGGTGTCCACTTATGGGGGTGTCCGTTAGTGAAAGTTCCACTGTATGAAAATTATGTAAATGACTATACCAGCTTGTTTATGGTCAGCAGTTTGTATAGCATGTGTACAGGATCTGTACAACACCTAAAATTTTTTTAGGGCCAATCTCAACACATTTTATTGGGGTGGGGGGGGGGGGGGGGAATATGAGTTAGCAAATCTGCTGATCTGGAAAAATTTGTACTCTATATACTTCTGGCGGAGAAATTTCTGAAAATTTGATTGGCTGAGATGAGCTGTATTTCAGCCTAATTTGAAATATACCTACATATAGAAATAATTTTTGCAGTTGTCATGGCAATAGAGGCAGCTTTGTCTTGTTGTTGGAACAGTGACAGATAGCTTTCCCAAATTTGACAACAATGAAATACAATAACTAAACGAAAGTCCAGAAATTGTCAACATGAAAAAGGTATGCAGAGCTATTGTATCATTGTATGATCGAGCTGCGTTGAAAGCAAAGGAAACAATGCGGATATTTTTAGCTATGATGCCAGACAACTCAACAATGAAATGAGTAAGAAAAAGTCAAGGTTGATTCCTACTTGGAGCTAGACACTTGTAGTAACTAGCATCCTTGTCCATCATGTAGAGGAAGTAAGCAGTAGTGCTTCTAATTTTGAGGACAGAGAAACCGTAAAAAGTGGAAAAATATGATGTTCAAAGTTTCATTGAAAACTCTCTTCCTCCATGGGCAAGTATGGCAAAATGGCCTCATGCCAATGTTTTCCATCTATAAAAGCACTGTCCTCCAAAGATAAAGGCTTGTTGCGGTCTTAAGAGCTCCTTGGTGCCTTGGGAATTAGTCAGCAAAAAATAAAAAAGATGAACCTGAAATTGGTAAGTTGTCGCTATGTTTAAGAAGATTATTTTAAAGTAATATGTGGTCGTGGATCAATGATCACATGTGTGAATGTTAAAAAAGGAAAAATTTCTCATCCTTGTAGTTTAAGCAAATAACACAATGGTTCGTTTTTCTACAGGAAATTTGGGATAAATGCCTCTTGGTCGCCTCTTGTAATATTTAAAAACTGTCCCAAAATAGCCCTACAAACTTGTATGGGTCTTTCTGCGTGTACCGGAACACATTGTGTTTCTATAATATTTGTGCGGTTTTAATGTATTTTATTCTTGTTTTGGAGTTATATTGTTTTCTGTCTTTTGTTTCTTTTGTTTTGCATCATTTGTGCTCTGGTACACGCAGAAGGATTCTGAAACCATTCTATAATATGTTCCTATATATGGATTTCAAATCCAAAATTATTTGTGAGCTATTGAGATGTAATAAATTAAAATCTCCTGACTTGAATCCTTGCAAATGCTGCATATGGGATTATTTTTGTAGAAAAAAGTTCTTCCTAAGTTTTCTTGTGTACAGACCACTTTAGCTTGTATGTTTTGTTTTCCCAAAAGTAGGTCATGTGATGTTCTCAAGGGAAATTTGTCCTTTGTCATTTCATACATTATGCATACATTGCACACCATCATGAAGAAAACAAAATTTAAAAGAAACAGTTCTCTAGGGTAACATCACATGATCTACATTGGGAAAACAAAACATACAAACTAAAGAGGTCTATTGTGAGTGGATGTCAATGAAATATTTAAGCAATTATAACACTGGGATGACCAATGGAAACAAAATAACAAAAGGCCCTGTGCGCCTCATTGGCGCAATAGGCCTAGATGATGATGATGATGACATTGTACGTCTGCAAAGGGTTCAGATCAAATATCCAAATTATATACAAAGCAAAACCCAACATCCCAGGCCCAAAAATTTTGGGATAAATCTGTAATCCAGTCTGCATTGGTTGGACCTACAAATCCGTTAAAATTTTTCTCTGAATCCAAAATCTGGGTAAAAATATTTACAAAAACCATTGATCCATAGACTAATTCATCCGCCCCCTCTTTTAATTTGGTTGCAAACTTGTGGGAACAAAAAAAATTACTGTGAAAACTGTAAAAAACACTTAAATCGGTGTAAATAATCGCACAATCTGCTGCATAATAGTCCTCTTTTGCCACACAATCTGTCCTGAAAATGCTGCATGATTTTCCTTAAATTTTGTTTGCATCCTACATGTAACATAGTACTTTTGTAACAACCTACAGTACAGTGCATGAGCAAATCAAAATTACACTATTTTGGTTGAATTAAGGCACATTGAAGTGTATTACAAATCTCCCTCACATAGGTGGCATACACTGTAGTTTGCAACCATTCCCTGAAGATTTAAAAGAAAAATGTGCGCAGTGGCCATACTGGTGTATAAACAAAAGAAAGTAGTAGAAGCTACGTAATAAGAAATATTTTCAGCGTGTTTCGTACACCAGCATGACATCAGGTAAAAACTTCCTATTGACAATGACCGCCACATGTTCTGGTTTAGATTTTTTTCTAGGATTGATTTTTTTATCACAAATTTCTATTGTCTAAAACAAAGGAAAATAAAAATCAAACCGTACCAAGCACAAGTTCAAACCCGAACACATACAGTGACATACATGTACCTACTCTAAAATAGCTCTTTATCGTCCATGCATAGGTCTTATATGTATTTGATATATCAAATAGAGCATTTTCACATGACGTCATAAAAATTCAAAAATCTAAAGTATACAACCTACAAAGCTGTTTCTAACATGGTATATGGATACCAGTGTTATAATCTTTCACAAAAAGTTTCAGGTTTTAACGATGTTTTGCTTCCGATTTATAAAGGTTTTAAATGTGTCACGCAATCCGTCACGCTATTTCAAATAAGCCGTGAAAATCAACAAAATTGAACCAGTTGAAAGTTATTTTTGAATTATGGATGCTTATGAGCCGATTCAATGGAACTTATAGTGAATACAATATTTTGTGATGAGATTTTTGGTGTAATTAAGGCTTTGAATTTTTGGCCGCCATGTTGGTGTACCATTTTTGGTACACCAAGATGGCCGCTCCATACATTTCTTACTAAAAATGTCTAACACTCGTTCGCCTATAACTCGTGAACTAAATCCTCTTGCGCTTCAAAATGTGGCCCAGATGTGTAGTTTTACACTCTCTACAATTCCATAAACATTTTGGAATCGAAAACGGCTTCTGAATTTTGATATGACGTCAGTGAAAAACGCTCTATAATGCAGAGCAACTAAAGAATTCGGGGCCATACGGCTTCTTTCAAATTTAGGCCTACCTTCCGATCAGGAGTAACAATCCTCCATTTTAAATCATTCATAAGCCATTTAAAACAGAAGGCAAGCAACAGATCAGATGTGGCTGTGAAATTAAACTGAACAAAATGAAACGTAACTATATATGTCCCCATACACCATGTACCAACCGAGTTACACATGCAATCCGCTGTGCAGCAAGTCGGTGTTTTCGACTGTAACGATTTGGAGGATCTTTGGAAATATCAGAGTGGACCGGACTTTAACATCTTGGGTCATAGTAACCCGGACCATGTTTTATTTGTTCTACCAATTTATTCCAATCTAGTTAAGAATCCGGGCTATGTTCCTGAAGAATACATAAAAATTATCATGAGTTTCCATTGCCAGCTAAATGCGTTATCTTTGCGTCACTTCGCGATCGTACTTTATTTCTTCCTTTTATGTTGCTTTGGTTTGTTACATTTAGGGGAATCTTAGGGGGTTTTATTGGCAGAGAAAGGCACAAACCATGAACGATGCGACCAAATGGGATTATGGGTAGGCAGCATTGGCAAGCTTAGTAATATTCCATTTCTTATTAATCAAGATGTTTTCTTTGTTTGAGAAATTTTGGAGCATGATTTATGCATCGTGTGTTAGTATAATGTATATTCTGTCACAGACACGAAGATTAATTTATCCAATTTCCAAGTAAACCTTTGGGTTGCATCGTTCATGGTTTATGCTTTTCACCCGACAACGTTTCTTCAATTTGGTGTATATCAATTGTACGCATCGTTTGCCAATCACAGACATCAGCGACCTTTAGATTTGACAACGAGTACGAAATCGAGTACGAGTACGACTTTGGAATTTCGAGATAACTGTATCCTCCGAACTATAACTCTTTCCAGTTGCTAACTAACACATAAATCAACGTTTGGGATAAGATTGGTGTGATAAGTAATTATATGAGGCACACGAATTTGGTTTGAAAACTCGTACTCGTACTCAATCTCGTACTCGTAGTCCAATCTAAAGGTCGTTTGGACAGCTACGAGGTCGCCCAAATTTTTAAACGTTAAGTTGGGATTGTACGGGGGATGGGTTAGGGCTGTTACGAGTTTCCCCTTCCATCGACCCATTATTATCAAGTCACAGCGACACTTTAAAAAAAAACTCTTTCCCAATTTTCTACTGCACTAGCAAACAAAAAATATGGGCGATTACGATTTTGAGTCGTGTTCAGGAGGAAATCAAGTTCTTTATAAAACGAATTGTGAAGTCGATTAATCATTTTAAATTCCGTAGACCACCTCACAGTTTTAGAAAGTCTATTTTTGTCAGTAATCTTTTCCCCGAGTCTTTACTAAAGTCATGTGTTACGCCGCAAAATGTAACAACAGACGCAAAATGTAACACGTTTTGAAGCAAAATGTAACAATTTCTTCAATGCGAAATGTAACAACAATTTACCGCAAAATGTAATAACTCTGATCTTGAAATACAAACAAGGAAACTTGGACACATCACCTTTCAGTCAAATTACGTGACCTTACTGGTCACACGACAAGATCAAAATTTTCGTAAGTCTTCCAATACGGTATTATTGAGTTCAAAGGTGGTAGCCTTGCCCCATACAAAGATAATGCGTCTCCTGAAATGACTCAACTCTCCGCCAAGAAAAGATATCTTACTTTTGACAGGATATCTTTAAACACTTTTTATGAGAGATATCTTTAGTTATCGGATATCACTCTAAATGTTTTTTCGGAGAGATATCTTGCCGGAAGGACGGCGAAAAAGATTTTGTTGAAGGTAGCAGTACAGTTTTTATACTGTTTTAAAATATTATCCATCATTTCGTGCGAAAACTCCACTCCATTCTGATTTCCCGTCGGTGCCAAAGGGTTTTTATTTTTTTATTTTTCAACTTTCATTTATCCAATCTTGTACCGAGTCCTCAGTCTTCTTGGTCAGCGACTTACTACTGACCACTGACTAAGCCATAAAATATAAAAGTATTGTAAAATATTCTTTGGTGAGATTCTGGACTGCATATAGATTAAACTATGTTGGACCAAACGTGATCTGTCTGTTCTATCCATCTCAGAAATATGTAAAAACAACACCCGGACTTCCCGAAGACAGTGAGTGTTCCCCCAGGTTGAGAAGCCGTCCCATAGTCAAAATAGAATTGTCCATAGTGCCAAAAAACCTGTTTTCACACTGTGTAATAGTAATGTGGTCAATATCTGTTGAAAAAATGTTAAAATTTGCCTTGTTACATTTTGCGTTAAAGGCGTTGTTACATTTTCCGGTTAAAAGTTACACTTCACTTTAACGAAATTGTCACATTTTGCGTCAAAAGTTGTTACATTTCGGGTTAATGTTACATTTTGCGCTAAAAGTTGTTACATTTTCCGTCAGTTGTTACATTTTGCTGCGTAATTGCCATGAGTACCTTTCAATGTAAAAATGAAAGAGACTCGACAACGGTTTATGTTAACTTTTGGCTTTTGATTTTTTTTCTTTTTCTCGTTTTTTTTTTTCAGTTTTTGTGGTGGGGTGGGGACCTTTAATTCTCAGAGTAAAATCATCCATTCAAGACAAGACGCATTGCAGGCTTATGTTTCTAAAACAAACTGCTGGTCTAGCGTGTGTTGGTTGCGGGCCCTTCGAAAAATCTTTGATGAAAGATCAAAGGAAGACAGGGCGTGTTCTATTCTATCAAATCGTTTGAACGCCGTTTACACCCAAGTTTCAAAAGAACTTGAAAAGTGTAAACTTACGTTTTTACTACCTTCATTTTTTTTAATATCAAAAAGTATGCGAAAATTTAGAAATCCTGGGAAGGCATGAAGCCTTGGAGTATCAACTGTTTAAGTCGTGAAGATGCTGTTTAGAACAGTTGACGGGAAGGAGATGTGCCACTTTCTTGTCAGTTTTTGTTGGTGGAGTTCCTTCGTCTTGTCCAGTAGTATGAGGCAAACAAAGATTCTCATTTGCTCCATGTTCGTTTGTTAATTGTTGAAATAAATGCCACATACGTGTAAAATGTTGTTTTACAGAATCCCGTCTATACAGTTCAAAGCAAAGCGATTTGGGGTTGGGCAGCAAGTGACGTTGACCTTCCCTTTCCAACTGAATAGAACAAAAACTCCAAAAGCGTGAACCACTTGTGCCTGGATCTTCGTCAACAGATGTATCAAGAAAATGTTGAATGATCATCAAAACGTTCTCAACTATTGTTGGCACGTCATCCTTGGACCAGATTTTGTCCTCTGCTATCTCTGGGAGTTGAGTCCATCGAAGAGCGTTAAGTGCCAGAACCACTGATTGGAAGACATGACACTTCAAGTATGGCCTGTGCCGAGACATTCTCCCAGATCGACGAACCTCTCGCCTTCTGAGACTTTCATATCAAAGTACTGGAGTTGTTTCACTGGGCGTTCAAGGAATTTACTCATGACGAATTGTTTCGAATGTTCTTTGTCCTCAGAAGCAGCATAATTGGCCATTTTCCTGTCACGGAAAACAAATTCACAAATCATAGTTTGAAGAGGTTCTGAAGCTAAAACACTTAAGCATTTTAATGTTTAATTATTTTCATGCTTAAGGTGGATCAACATCTCAACTTTGAACGTCTGTAATGTTTTCAACATCTAGACCTAAACTTTCATTCAAAAGCGCACAAATAATTTATGTAGAATGTAGACAAAGGAGAAAATCCTGGAATAAACCAGCTGTCAACAAATACAATGCCAATGAAACTTTGCAAGACGAATGAAAAGTCTTGAATACCTACATCTAGACTATATGAGGCATACAATCGTTTTCAAAGTTTAGGTCTAGACGTTCTTTGTAAAGTATGGTAATAAAGTGTGTTGTTGTTGTTACTTATATGCAAAAACCATGACGTCATCAAATCGTTGTTATGGTAACACCGATGTTAGTCCTAATGCCAGTTTGGTCAGTTTGGCATAAGGACTACGTCATAAAATCATAAGTAAAGGGAGATGTGACGATACTCGACACCGTGACATTGTGAGACATTGTTTACAATGAACAATAATAAGTTGCGCGATCTAGTGTAATATTAATAATGGTAATAGGACTGAGTGGAGTCCAATTCGGTCTGTAATCATACGAGTGATTAACAAAATCGGACGACCGCGAAGCGGGAGTCCGATTTGTTTAATCAGGAGTATGATTACAGACAGAATTGGAGGACACGAAGTCCTGTTACAAATTAATCATAACTATAACAAAATTTGAGGATAAAACGTTAAATGGTTACACGTTTTGGTGATTAAAAACATAACAATTGAATGTGTTTTTGACCGAAATGCACGCACGGAAAAAGGATAGCGCGTGCAAATGACGCGTACTGTCCAGTTACATCGTCCAATTACAAGCATGACGCGTAAACTGTCCTATTAATGCTCTACTTACATACACAGGTAGAATATTCTCCCCTTAGTTCATAGAAGGGGAAGGCTAATAAGACTAGTAACATTGCACCAGTCGTTCTATGATCAAGCTGACAACAGGAGCTTGGTGGATTATCCTTGTATCTAGGCAAAAAGGTCTATACATGGAGGGAAAAATGCTACAAATACGTGAATATAGTACAAAAGAAGTTACCTGTGCTTGAAGAACTTTCAATGCTGCCATATGATTCTTATATTAATGGTATAGAGAGAACTGTCTATCTTCATATCAGGATCAGGATGTTGCAAGGCCATCTGGTTGAGTATTTTGAAAATACGCACAGCAATTTTGACTGGATGGTCAATGTCCATTGTAGAAAGCCAAACTCGTTCAGCAAAGGTATTATCCAGGAGAACAGAATGGTGGATTTTTGTGAGAACCTTATCCAAGAATTTCTTCTTTTTTAGAACCTCTTGTATCCACTCTGGTCCCATTTGTACAACACACACTTATTCCAAGTCACCATCATAAATCTCTCTCAAGTCTATTGCCAGAACAAGATCGACAGTCATTTTAAGTTTCTCACCATTTTCAAGGTGGTAATTGAACTGCAGCATTAGAGCTGGTCCATTTTCTCTTGTCCCCTGTACAGTCAGGACTCGCAAATCCACAGTGTTCCCAATCAGGCAGAAGTGTCATCTTCATCAAAGAAGCATTTACAGCTTCAACAAACCATTCATGAATATGTGAAGGCATTATACCATCTACTACATCATTCGTACTATCTGAAAAATTAATAGAAAACGTCAGATAAACACGGTCGATTGGTAGATAGTCAGTGCGACTCTCTGGTATGATGTTGTCTCTTCGTAAACTATTGTATTGTTTTGGACCATGGAAGAACAAATTAGTGCCCACTATGGTCTTTGACCTTGTCTCGGAGAGGTCCTACTGGAATGCAAAATCCATTTCATCAGGCTGTCCAACCTGTGCAAAGTAGAATAAGAAATATTACTTAGTTATCTGGAACTAAGTGAACAAGCTCGAGAGAATGGCACATCTTCATGTATATGTCAGCTAAAGAAACGCGAGCGCTACAAAACAATACAAACATTTTTTTCATCCCATGTTCGCAGACGTTTTGTCAAACTTTGTCCACTATACATCCATGAAAACGTTTCGAGGCTCATGACTTGTGTACGACAATTGTATTGTATTGAATTGTGTTAGGTAGTGTTAGGTTGTATTGTATTGTATTAGGCTTTACTATTCGACATAGCATTCTAGAGTGCAAATACACATCAAAACGAGTGCAAATATGACACGTTATTACACTTTTATTATTTTTTTTATTGCAACACACACAACAGAAACACTTCTTACAAAACAAAGACGAACACTACTTACAATACTTTTACTACTTACAACACAATACTTCCTTACAAAACGATTCTTATACTACTTTGTTCCACAATTGGTTCTTAGTTATGCACCTATGTAGTTAGTTACAGTTTAAAACAGGTTTCCACTTAGCCTCAAGCATCTTCAGATTATTATATTTTGAAGCAATGAGACTATCGGTTTTATATTTTCTTTTGACTAGTTCTTTGTAGGAAGAGAAAAAAGGAAGACTATTATTTCTACGACAGTTCCATAAATGTAGCTTACCAAAAACAATTAAATAATTAAACAAAAGACATTTAGTATCTGTGACACCGATTAAAATAGTTTTTAAATCGAGTTTCCTTTGCTCTTTGGATATAGAGAGCCAATAAGATTCAAATTCATCCCCAAATGCACGGGAGTGAACGCAGTAAAAAAATAAATGATCAATTGTTTCCCGAGAAGTGTTACAAAAAGTGCAAAGATCGCTTTGAATTAAACCTATCTTAGCTAAACGTGAATTTGTAAATAAAATGTCATTCAGTATTTTGAACTGAAAACATTGCACAAATGTTTCACAGACACGTTATTACACTCTACTGACCCTGCGCTCGGAAAAACAGCTTCAAAAACTTAGTTTTAGGAGAAGATTACTGTCGTATAATAAACAATTTATTCAGCGAAAAGTTGTGTATTACGGCTGGGCATTTTTACTCGTCAGTTTTTATTTTTTCTCGCCTAAAGGCTTGAAAAAATAAAAACTGACTCGTAAAAATACTCAGCCGTATTACACAACTTCACGCTGAATAACCTCTATGTATTGTATTAGGCTTTATGACGTCAGTCAGGTCGTCGAACAGCAGCCATAAGCCCGTTTCAACATAACACAAATAGCGTTTTTTTAATGGTATTTTGTAAAACACAATTTAAAGAAATTACCTCGCAAGTGGCCCATGTAACTTTCGTACATATAGTAAATGTATGGAAGTATATATTGCGAGAGCAATGTTAATGTGACGTATATTTATGTCTTCAAATATGCAATAGACTTTTTCAATCAATCAATCAATAAACTTTATTTAAATGTCAAAAACCGCCTAGCCAGGGAGAAATCTCCCTTACTAATATGGGGACATTCTAAAAATTAAATTAAAATAAATAAATAATTACTAGTAATAATTAAAAAGCTATGTACATTAGGATATCTATTTACAATAAAATTACAATTTAAACCTGAAAAGCAATAAAATAGTAAAATTTCTTTAAAATTATTACTATATTTTAAGAAGAGCACAGGCCACAACCTCTGCACCCATCGTCAATTAATTCACTTAAGTTAAAATCTCTTATTCGTTTTTTAAAAACATTAAGGGATTCTACGTCCCTATTATTCTTAGGAAGTTTGCTCCATAATTTTGGGCCTAAAAATCTAATAGAATGTTTTCCATACGTGACAGTGTTAAAACGAGGTAACGTAAAGTCAGATTGTCTTAAATTATAGGTATTCGATTGTCGGCTAAAGATGTTCCTAATATATGAAGGGCAGAGTTCATGCTTAACCTTGTACATAAGAATACATAGATCTTGTAGGCGCCTGTTTAATAATGTTGGTAATTTCGCCCTTTTGAGAAGATTCACATAGCTCGAATTATTATCCTTAAAAACCGCTCTAAGACCTCGTTCCTGCAATCGTTCCAGTTTTCTTGTGTCGCTTGCCTTACAAAAATGCCATGCCAGGTGGCAGTATGTGAGGTGAGGAAGAATTGCTGCTTTAAAAAGATGGAGCTTTGCTGTTGTTGGAATGAGGTTCCTCAACCTCATCAACACGCCAATCTTCTGACTTGCCCTCTTACACAGTGCACTTATGTGATTGTTAAAATCCATTTGAGAGTCGATTGTCACTCCCAAAAGTTGGAGCTCTTCTGCTGTTTTGATCTCCTTTCCATTTAGGGAAAGCGTATCCACAGTACTCCGTCCAATGTTCATCATTTGATACTTTTCCAAATTACCCATTAGCAGGTTCGACTCGTACCATTTTGTAGCTGTTTCTGCGCTCTCCCGCAACTTGGAAATGACTTCACTTGAATCATAACCGACGTGAAAAATTTGGTGATCATCTGCATACATTGATAGGCAAGTGTCCATGTGGTATGGCAGATCATTTTGGAATATGTTCCACAAGAGGGGCCCCAGGGCAGATCCCTGAGGGCACCCCCGATTTACCGCTCTTGGCGTACTTGCCGATAGGTCGCCGATAGGTCCGTTAATATGGAACAGACCTGAATCTGCTTTTGACGGCTAAAGATCTTCCAACGGCCACCTCATTTAATAGCACACTACCACCGCCACTACGACAGCCATTAGCACCAGCACCACCACCACTGCCTTTACCACCAACGCCACCACCACCGCCAACGCCACTAACACTGAGAGGTGAAATGTCTGTCTAATGTCTGTTAATGTCTGAATCTGCTTTTGACGGCTACAAAGAAAGATGTTCCAACGGCCTCCTCAATTAATAGCACACTACCATTCTCACTACCACCGCCATTACCACCAGCACGACAACCACTCCCATTACCACCACCGCCACCGTCAGTGCCAGTACCACCACCGCCACCACCACCGTCACTAACACTGCCACTACCACTACCACTACGACTATGACCACTACCATTACAACCGCCACTATCACTACTACTACCACAGCCACAGCCACTACAACTGCCACTATCACTACCACTTCCACTACCATTGCCATTTCTACTACAACTACAAGTACCACTACCACCACAACTACCACGACCACTGCCACTACCACTGGAACTACCAATGTCACTGCCACAACTACTATCACTACCACTCTCACTACCACAACCACTACCACTGCCACTGGCACTACAACTACCACTGTCACTAGCACTACAACTACCAATGTCACTGCCACTACCACTACCACTGCCACAACCACTGCCACTGTCACCATCACTGTCACTGCCAATACAACTGCTACAGCTACAGCCACTGCCACTAACACTGTCATTGCTACTACCATCACCACTACCACATCCTCCACTACTACCAATACTACAGTACTACAATATTTGGGCAAATGAAGAAAGTAACCAGTTTTGAGAATGTTTTTTTTTTTTTGTGAAAGTAGCTGGGGCCCTAACTTTTAACCAGGTAAACTCCCTGGCCCTGGCACTTATGACAGCCCTGTCACTACCACTGCCACTGCCAGTCTACCACTAGTTTTACCACTACCACTGCCATGACAATCACCTCTTATGCTGCCACTACCACTATGACTGCCACTGCCATGACTACCACTGCCAATTTAATATGCCTCATTTAATTACAATATAATATTTACGCTACTTACAATACAATGCTTACATTACTTAACGATACTCTACTTACAACACGTGCAATACAATACTCACACTACTTACAATGCAATGCTTACACTACTTATAATACAATACTCTACTTATATACAATACGTACAATTACATTTCAATCAAAAAGGAGTAACATTTAACAATGACTAACAACAATAATAATGCATTAATACATCACCTATTACTTACAATATTTGAACTACAAAGTTTTTCAATTTTATATTTCAGGATAATTTTGTGCATGAATTCTTGTACAGAAAGAGCTTTCTCTTCGAGTTTCGCACTATATATATAATACCGCATGAACAGGAAGGTGTAATTCAGTCTTCTCACCAGCCATTACCTCTTATGCTGCCACTACCACTGCCACTACAACATCAACTACCACTACCACTGCAACTGCCACTGCCACTGCCACTACCACTGCCACTGCAATAACCTCTTCTGCTGCCACTTCCACATCCTCCAGTACTACTTCCACTACAATTACCTCTGCTCTTGCTGGTCTACCACTGGCACTGGCACTGCCATTGTTACTGTCACTGCCACTACCACTGCTATTACCATTTGTACCACTACTAATCCACTACAACAGCCACTGCCATTACTACATGTCCCATTATCCCTACCATTGCCACCTTCACTACCCCTGCCACTGCCACAGCCTTTGCTACTGCCACTATGTTCCCCTACCACTATCAATAATATATATACATAGCCCAAGCCTAACAGCGTCGCACTTTGAACAAGCTTAACTAAGGTGAAACTTAACTAAGGTGAAACTTAACTAAGGGGAAAGGTTGGAAGCACAAGAACTAAGATTGACGAAGGGGCTATTTTCAATTTTAGCAATTCTCAAAAACAGTATTACGCGACCGTCTGCACAGTACATTTTTATAGACCGTACAAAAGTTCACAAAAACAACTTTTCTCTGTCTAGAATAAATAGTACCACTAGTTTCCGAATAAAATACAGTTTATGTTTGTCAGAAATTGCCCGAGAAACTGATTTGAAAATCAAAAACTGCAAAAATACACAAACATATTTGCATAAGGCGATGCGAGTGAAGATAGAACTGTACTATAAAATCAGTCTTGTTTTGTTTACATAAAATCGCTTTTCAATCTATCTCTGAATGAATGAACAAACACATAAAAATGGACAACACAATCTTCTTTCGAAAACATTTATTCAAATCTCCATTAGTTTACGTTTAAAAGCAAAACGCGTACCATTTAATTATAGCTCATCGAGTTCAAGCTTTCTTCCATGAAATTCAAGAGATCGATACAACTAAATTTAGGCACGTTTTAAAATCAATTCTCCAAAACTAACAATAACACTAATAAAAAGTCACTCAAAGATTGATATCAACATAAATTCTCATCGAAAACTGTAATCTGTTTTACCTTTAAGTTCCTCGCTTGCTTGGAAATTCAAATCTCCGCTTCTGGTTCTGAAATCCGTAGAAAACAAACATGTCCCGCATTGATAAAAACGTCATACATGAAGTTCCTCGAAGCAAGATTTTATCCCTGAAAGCTCGTCTTTTTCCACTAAAGCGGCTTCTGAGTACAGTATGTTGACCAGTTTTCGGTCAGTACCACTTTTCGGTCAGTAAAAACTAAACTCGGATTTTCAGATCGCGATCGCTGTTTTACGACGAACGAAGTGTGCCGAAGTGTAGCCAGACATTCCAGTTTCCGATCAGTTCTTTTGTCGGAAAGCTGTTATTTATTGTGGAGGCGAGGAAGGCGGTTTCGAACAGGTAGGTGTGATAAAATTTGCTAAATTTCGCGTGTTTCACTGCGCAGTAAACCAACCACTCGTTGTAATTCAGCTCCTAGGGCACCGTATTTTAAAAATTATGCCAGGATATTCGAGGAAATAGCAGATTAGATATCAAATTTCTCAAATATGTATAACAATGGTTTTGGATTTTCTTTGTTGATAAACCACAGCGACTAAAAAATATTGTAAGTTTTTCACCCTGTTGTCTAGTTTCCGGTCACCCATTATGACAATTCTTTAACATTGAAAACCTGCAATATTTGTCGTTGAGTTCAGGGAATTATCAGTTTGAAAAACAAATAAATGGTGTTAAAATGCTAATATTACTGATAATTATACTTCAATACTCTGAACACGTTGCGACAAAACAAAGCCTAGAACTGATTTCGTGAAATTTTATTACACGCCGAGCTGTTTACAATATCTTCGACTTGTTTCTTATTCAAATTGAACGGCCTAGACCTTATGTATACCTTTATCTAATATAGTAAGCTGTTATTAAAAGTCTTTGATATAAATACTGATTTTGTAAGACGTGTAAATACGGATCAAAATTATAAAAACAAAACCGTGCGATGCGGCTCTATGTTTTCACGTTAACGTTATGCGGAATTTATTGATGGGATGAAATTAGCATTTTTGGAGTAATAACCATTAAATTTTGGTTTGAGTTGCTCTTAATTATTTGGCCAAATCTAAGCCTTAGTATTCGTATAAAATTTACAAAATATAAAAAATTGTAAATCTACCAATTTCTTCATAAGTGAATAAAATCCCTCTTTTGTCAGCTCCAAGTAATAGTTGGCGAGTGAACGATATCTTCTTGCCATGAGGGATGTGAACGAGGGAGGGCTCAGTGCAAGAGCTGCTGCCATCAAACATGGACTGAAAAGAAGTGCTTTACTCGATCGATTGAATGGAATAGTGGAATATGACCAACGAGCGGGCCCCCGTCCAATCTTGTCGAAGTCGGAAGAATCCCAATTCGCCCAATGGTTAATTGAAATGTCAAACCGAGGCTTTGGATTAAATAAGGATGCCTTTAAGGAGTCAGTGAAGAAGTTCTTAGATAAAGATGGCCGAAGCACGCCCTTTCCCAACAATAAGCCAGGGGAGAAATGGTATAGAAGCTTTTGCAAGCGCAATCCTGAAGTCAAGAACCGAAAGGCAAGGCCGCTAGAGAAGAAGAAGGCTGCTATAACGAAACAGGAAGTAGACAACTGGTTTACAGAGTACGAGTTATTTGTTGAAGAAAAGGGGTTGAGCAATTCTCCATCACAAATTTGGGATTGTGATGAAACTGGATTTGAGCTACAAGGTCGTGCAGGAAATGTAATCGGGCCTTCTAAAGTGAAAATGGCACCTTATCGAGTCCTATCAGGTAGCAAAGAGCATATCACCGTGCTCCCCTGCTTCAACGCGTGCGGGCAATGGCTTCCACCCTATTTCTTGTTTCCCGGAAAAAGAGTGCCCGTTACGTATAACCCACTTGAAGGCGGAGTACAAGGGAGCGTGTTCTCTGTGACGGAATCAGGGTGGATGGATACTCAGAGTTTTTATAAGTGGCTCGCTAACAACTTTATCCCCAACCTAACGCCAGCAAGACCTGTGCTATTGTTGGTCGATTCTCACGACTCTCACATAGACTATGACACTTTCAAACTGGCAGAAGACAACGGAATCCTCCTCTACGCTCTACTGAAGAACGCAACCCACCTGGTACAGCCAGCTGATGTTGGTCTTTTTGGCCCCATGAAACAAAGTTGGTACAAATCTGTTAGATAGTACACCCAGAAAAATCCAAACAGCGAGGTCAACAAAAAGAATTTCTGTTCAGTACTTAAGCCAACATGGGAGCAAGTTATGAGCCCAGCTACTCTTGTGAATGCATTCCGTAAGTCTTGGATATATCCGATTGATAGATCTCAAGTCGCACACAGTTTAATTGCATCATCACCAAGTTCAGAGCCAGGAGACAAGCCAACCACCGAGCAGGGCCAGATCGTTTCCCCAGCAAAGGAAGCTTTAAATGCATTTGAGGCTGTTCTGGATTCTCCCGTAAGAACGAAATATCATCGAAGGATCGAAAATGGCTACAGCTTAGAGGGCAGTCCAACGTACAAGACATGGAAAGCCTTGTATAAGTCAAGCAACGAACTACAAGACCTGGATACCAAACAGTCACAGAGCACCACGCCCTTATCGGCTTCCAGCGCAGCGCGTCACACAACACCGCCATCAGTGCCAACACCAGAAGTAACACTTCAAGAGCAAGCATCGTCGTCTGTTCTCCGAGAAATTCTGGTACACCCCACAATCAAGCCAAAAAAGCCATCGAAATCGAAGAACTACAAGAGAAATATACCAAACTTTTTGAATGGGCCTGAATCGATGCAGCTTTTACTAAATGAGAAATTGAAGAAGGCAAGGGAGTTGAAAGATAAACAAGACAGGATGAAAAAGGCTGAACAGTTGAAATCAGAGCGCGAGAAAAAGAAGTTGGAAGAGAAAGCAAAGAAGGAGCAAAAGCAACGAGAAAGGGAAGAGAAAAGACAGATATTGCTGGAAGAAAAGCAAGCAAAAAGAGGAAAAGGGATCATGCTAGAACTGGTCGGAAACAAGACACCCCGAAGAAGTTGCGGCCGTCTTGCGAGCGTAACAAGGGAAATCAAATTTGTCAAGTGATGGACACAGACATTGAATTTGTTATGAATCATCACTAATATCATTTCAAAACAGTGCTTCCATGATACTGTAAAATCGTGAAATCAGCTGTATCACCCACTCCCCGGTTATAAGCCTCGCTTATCCTTAAAGACTTAGACTTTACGTTTTGCTTCGATTGCGTTTGTTTCAGTGAAAATGTGTTTTGTTGAAGTAAATTAAAGCTAATACAATAACTATATTGATTTTTTAGGCAGGATTTCAGGTCAGAAGCTTGATAATGCATGGAGGAAATAAGTAAACCTTTACAGAAATCCCAAATAAATTTAAATTGATTATCTATAATGTATTGTTTGTGTTTATTAGGATGCATTTCATAATCGTCAACAACGCAGTAATAAAAGGGTACCATGAGTTTCAAATTAGGCCACCACAAGAAATGATGCTGCCTGTTACTAAAGAATATGGGAATAAACACGACAAGAACGCTTGTTTAGTGTGGGTTCCAGAGATTGACCACATCCCCAGAGATATGTGGAACAAAGTAACGGACGAGAAACGAGGAGAAAGAGTTCGGACGTTAGCAGGGCTTCCAATCGGCCGAGTACCTCAAGGTACTCTCATCTTGCTTTTGGGGACTTTTAGGCGCCCCAGACGTAAGCGAGATAACATGGTATGTAATGAGCCATTCAGGGCCGTGAGTGCTAATTACAATCGCAGCACTAATATTTTTAATGCATTTTATCTTAGTGAGCAGACGGGCGTACCATGTAAAAGTTTCCCGCCATGGCCAATCCAGCATTCTCCAGGTGGTGGAGCCGTCATTCCTTGTCGGTACAAAATTAGTGTGACAGGAAACCTAGAACCAGCGCTAGGAAGAGTAAACGAGGCAGTCACTGCCATGCCAGAGAAAACTGTTTTAAATGTAATCGTTAATTCATGAAATAAAACAGTGTTATGAACATATGATGCAAACACGTTATTATGCAAAGCGCCTGAAGGCGTGATAAATGAATAAAAGCATGTTAGCGAAAACATTGGCGCATTACTTCCAAATAAGGAGCTTTCAGTGAATCAGGTTTTACGTAAAGAGCACTTATTTGGATGGTTAAGCTTAAAATACAACAAAGAACCTGGATTGCGCATGAATTCCTATTCATTTTTTTACTTTCATCTAGTGACCGAAAACTGGACAAGCTGACCGAAAACTGGGCACCCTACCGTGGTCTACTAGATCGATATTTTTCAAAGCGTATTCAACAGATTTGTAAGATATTTTTACAGCGTATAGTCAAGTCAACTAGCTGTCTCTACTGAAGAACACAAGACTCAAATGTTTAAGGGAAAAAAGTTTTGAATGTTATAATCTTAAGTGACCGAAAACTGGGCAACATACTGTATACCTTAATTAGTATCCCTGTCTTGAGTAGCAAACCGCGAAAAAATGCAGGAAAATAACGAGTTTAATTCTCCGCTAGACACAAGAAAACAACTAAAGTGTTTACCGAGCTCACGGCTGCGTGGCCACGCGAAAAACAAAATTGCTAAGATCCCGGATGTTGTCCAACACGGGCGGGCACACACCGCCCGCGAAACATTCCGCTAGCCATGACCATAAAAAATCACGGCACAGGTTCTATGAGTATGGAGCTGCGCAGCCAGGCCTTCGGCCTGGCAAGTGCTCCGCATCAATTACAGCTACCACTACAAGTAAAACTACACCTGCAACTAGTATACGGCCACTACTAACTACCAATAGCTACTTCTACTTCTACTGCTAGTACTTCTGCTAGAGATTCTGCTTTTTACAATAACTGTGCGAATTCTCGCGCGCTGATTGGCTAATTTTTATTATCAATAAGAGTACAGACGCATAAAACGATAAAACTGACGCTATCAGCGAAAGTTTTAATAAACTTGTCAGCGCTGCGCTTTTTGTGGCGAGAATTCTTTCACAAATCCAGAATTATTCAATGAAAAAATCGTCCAAAATAGATGAGATGAACCTCAAGAAGCTAAACACAACCTTAGAGCGGAAAGATGAAGATGTTTGTTGAGAATCCAGACCTGAAAATTGGCGGTGAGCAGGATTATAGTGCTGTGAGTCGCTGAAATAAGCTTTACCGGAGGTGAACTGAACCGTGTTTCAACGGATTATTTGAGAACAATTTTAACCGGAATAAAGGTTAGTTTCAAAATTCCAATTTTTCTATGTGTTTCTGACTTACTCTACTCAAACTTTTAATTTACGAGCCCGTGTTTCTCCGAATTATGGCGATGAAATTCTGGTTTTGTGGCGATCGCATCTTGCATTTCGGTATGTACTTCGTGTATCCCTTATTATTTTGTATTTAAACACTTAGTTTTTATTTCAGTAGAAAAAGAAGATAAAAACAGCAGAATGGGGAATCGAACCCGTGCCGTATGATCTACTCCATGCTCACTATCCGTGGATCCACAGCACTTTGACAATGTTATGACGAATTATATCATCAATAACAGGACAGACGCATAAAAAACTGACGTCAATTTGTTAAGTAACAGTCAAATCCCACTCTATCAACTCCTTTTTAAGACAGACACCATGTAAATTAGATTTACTGAAAATAATTATTATAATTTGTATAAAAAATTGTGGTTATTATAGGTGACTGAGTTATGTTGCTGGTTAACTGTATGTAATATATTGGGAGTTAGACACAAGAGTCAAGACACGAGGTTAGATCCAACATGGTCGTTTCTCAACAACAACAACTTTACTTACCAAAGCATTTTGGGTAATTGCACAGTTCACTATGAACTATGGGCACTTAATACATTACACTGCTTTCCCCTTAGGGAACTACAACAAGTAACAAATGTTAGCAGTAATAACAACTACAAATTAAGTCGGTCAACAGGTTTTCGGATTCTTTCTGATCGCCTCAAAACAACTGGGGTTGGCATGCTTACATTCTCATGATTACGGCTAGGCTCGACCTGTTCATCCGAAACACTGACTGGTTGCTGTGGTACACTGTTAGAAACTGGATTAACACCTAAATTGCTCACGAGACTTAAGGACAGAAATTTCCATCTCACTGGTCTCATTTAGCACTTTATCATGAGCTCTAATCAAATGATCTGCATGAACATATATAAAAAAAATTATATCGAGTTTTATGTCCAGAGTTTTAACCAGATAAGTTCTTGGTCCACAAACCTTAACTACTCGTCCTAAGATCCACCTCTCAGTGTTACTATTGGCTTATGTGTTTCTTACTCGAACTGTGTCATTTTCTGAAAACATCCTTTTCTTATGAAACTTCAAATCCTTATATTCATTCTGTTTGTTTTGTTCACCCTCTATCACTTGGGCTAGATCATGAGGTTTTAAGGATATACCAAAGATCTCAAAAGGATCTTAATTCTGTCTCATTCAAGATCTTGATAACATCTTTGCCAGGATCCTCAAAGATCCCCCAAAGATTCAATGAGGAACCTACAAAGGTCTTAAGTCTTGGCCCCAGCTATGTGTATTTGCTTTGAGTTCTGATCAGGTTCATTGGATTGTCTGCAATTTTGTGATTGGTCACAGTAATTACTTTGGTTTTGGTTTTATGGCATTCAATTGAAAACCATACTTATTTTACTATGGTCAGGGGCATGGATTATTACCTTGGTTTGATTGTACGAGCTTCCATATTGCATCATTCTGCCTTTAAACCTTCTCAATCAGTTCCTCCAATCAGTTCAGAAAGCAATGGAACTAAAACTCACTGGAAACGCTCTAAATCGCCCCAAAAACCACACAGGAGACAAGGAAACACACAAGCGAAGTAGGGTAGGCAATGTTTATTGAAATCTTGTTCGTATTTTTAAACTCCTAGAATGGATCGTTTTTCGTCAAACAAATCCTTATATTTTCGCTCGTAACGGTTCTATGACACATACAGCGTGGGCTACCTGTGGTCCTTTTAAAACGGCTGCAGGGATGAAATTTTACCTAGGATATGAAAAACAATGAAGCCTTAGGACTCTAGGCGAAACGGAAATTGACAAAATTTAGTCCGCTGTACAGCAAGTCTGTGTTTACGAAAATTTGGAAAATACAAGACTGGACTGGGTCAAGGACGTCGGACACCTTATTGAGACTTATATAACGGAGTAACTGGCCCGAGAAGCCACGGTGGTACAGTGGTACGGTAGGCTATGTAAGCCTAAGCCTAGCTGAGGTCACAAGTTCAATCCTGAGTGGGGATTGAAAATGCTGATCTATCTCTCCATACGCATGTCGTGGGAGGACGGCCGTGCTATCCCCAGCCAACAACTACCACATGTGTTGTGTGGAGCTGGCGCTTCAAGCGATGCTTTGCATCCGCCTTGGCTGTAAAGTAGCGGGGTCGATAATCTTATGTGACACCCTGCCTGGCTATACAATGCTGATGAGTCTTAACTAGGACGAAACAGCTGTCCATGGCTGTCACTGCCAGGGTGATATGCCTGCGCGCATTCGTAAGGTACTGGCAAGACCGCGGGATTGGCGTTTGAGTATGTCCTTTGTCATTTATTTAGCAAAATAGTAAGACAAGATTTAGAAATCATGGAAAAGGTGTTATGGAGATTTTTAGGTTTTGAGTCAAAGCTGCCCCAAATTAAAACTAAGCACCTCTGTCATACACCAAAAAATTATAGAACACGAAGAAAAAGATACACGTGAATCTTTTTAAAAAGAGAGATTCGCAAACTCATTAATAATTCACGACTAGAACACAAAGGAAATCACCACCGTGAAGGAGGTTTTGACATTGTTTCTTAATTTGCATATATTTTGGCGATTTTATTCCTTCGTTTTCTCCCTATTTAACGATCAGTTTGAGAAGCTATATCAAACACTCGAAACAGTGTTTCATCAGATTTCCAAACACCTTGAAGTGAGTTAAAAACTCGGCTGCGCCTCGTTTTTCCAACCCACTTATCGGTGTTTGGAAATCTGATGAAACACTGTTCCTGTTTTCCGAAACATAAGAAACATATATAGCACTGGTAGTTAGCTTAACAAAACGGCACCATTATCTTTGGGTTTCCACTTATATAAACATTTTTTTGGGTTTTTTAAAGTAACATTAAAAATGATGACATTTTGTAAGTCTTGGAGAATAAACTGTATATTTCGTCGTAAGGGTTCTATTTATTTCAGTTGACGGAAAGAAGATGCACTACTTTTTCGTCAGTTTCTGCTGGTGGAGTTGCTTCATCTTGTCCAGTAGCATCTGACTTGAGATCACAAAGGTTCTCATCTGCTCCCATGTTTGAAAATAAATGCCACATACGTGCAAAATGTTGTTTGACAGTTTCACCTCTATAGACATCAAGGCAGAGGGATGCAGGTTGATGTAGAAGATAACGACTCCCTTCACTTTCCAGAAAAACCCGAGGAAAAGTCCATAAACGCGGTCTATTAGGGTTTGGATCTTCGTCGACACACCCATCAAGAAAACGCTGGATAATCATCATAACGTTCGTAACTATTATTGACACGTCATCCTTGGACCAGATTTTGTCTTCTGCTATCTCTGGGTGCTCAGTGCATCTAAGAGCGTAAAGCGCCAGAACTACTGATTGGAAAACATGAGACTTCAAGTACGGCCTGTCACCGAGGCATTCACCCAGATCGACGAACCTCTCGCCTTCTGGAACTTGCATATCAAAATACTGGAGCTGTTTGACTGGGCGTTGACGGAGTCTATACATTAAGACGTTCTCTCGAGTCTTCTTTGTCCTCAGCAGTACCATAATTTGCCATATTCCTGTAATAAAAATATTAAATTTAATAAAGTGAGATGTTTTCGGATAAAAATAAGGCTTAAAACCATAGGGGATACAATATCTCGCTCTTATCGAATGAACATTGATGAGCAATATATTTAAGTTCCGGGTTTGCAAGAAATGCACAATAGTTCATTGTAAAGCATGGTTTCCACATGATCGTTACGTTGCAAAGCAATGGTCCCTGAACATTTTTTCAGCGACCGCAGCGATGCTAGCAATGATATGAAAACTATTCTAAAGAAAGATTTCACTGTACGCACAAGTGAAGAAAGAAGTAGGAAGGCAGAACCAGCCGCCATATTACTTTTAGAGCCCGCACGCGTCCTCTCTAACCAGCGAACCTAATAGCGAAAGAAGCGACTTGGAGAAAGACAATGTACACAGACATATGTATAGTTACTGGCATGCCGTCGATTTCTAAACTTGGTTAGTCAGGTATGACGAAAATATCCCACTGATTGTGTTACTAAACTAAGAACCAGAGCATGGCGCACTCTTCATTCAAAGGCAAAAGGACAACGATCATGGACAATGTACATGGCATAGGGGTAGAGATTCCATTAGAATATGTCGTGTATAAAAAGTTACCTTCGAATATTTTTCAGGACTCTCATGTGCTTTTCATCTACAGAATAAAGAGAATTGTTTATCTTCATATCAGTATCAGAATGTTGCAAGGCCATCTGGTTGAGTATTTTGAAAATACGCACAGCAATTTTGACTGGATGGTCACTGTCCATAGCAGAAAGCCAAACCCTTTCAGCAAAGGTACTATCCAGGAGAACACCATGGTGGATTTTTGTGAGAACCTTATCCAAAAAGTGTTTTTTTCTTAGAAGATCCTGTTGCCATGTTGAGCCCATGCGTAAAGCACATACCTCTTCAAGATCACCATCATAAATCTCTCTCAAGTCTATTGCCAGAACAAGATCGACGGTCATTTTAAGTTTTTCTCCATTTTCAAGGTTGTAATTAAACTGCAGCATTAGAGCTGGTCCATTTTCTCTTGTCCCAGTACAGTCAGGACTTGCAAATCCACCGTGTTCCCAATCAGGCAGAAGTGTCATGTTCATCAAGGCATCGTTTACAGACTTACTAAACGTTGAATACATATCGCGCGGTTCTATATCACTCCTTACATAATCAGGTGGTTGAAATTCATTCCAATTCTTTATAGAAAACAGGAAAACAACCTTTTCGACGGGGATCATGGCAAGTTCTGGTAAAACGTTGAGGTCGTTAAGATGTTCAAAATGCTTAGGACCATGGGAGTAAAACTGAATGCGCACTATGTTTTCCGACCTTGTCTCGGAGAGGTCCCACTTGGAAGGCGAAGTCCATCTCATCAGGCTGTCCAATCTGTACAAAGTGGAACAGGAAACTTAGATGTTATTAAATAAGCTTGTTCAGTACGTCCTTGGAACCGATTCAAATAGCCCAAGCGCATACATATAACATTACTTCATGTAGACCTAAGAGCTCGGCAAACGAGAGCGAAGTTTGAAATAACTTTTTCCATGCAACTTTTGCAGACGTTTGGCAAAATCCATACAACACACACCCACAAAGGTTGCAACTTTACACAAGATCACTTTTCGTTTTCATTACCTCATGAATGGTCCATCTTAGCAATTCGGACCACTCATGGAGGTAATGAAAACGTTCCTTTTGATCATGGATTATTTTACCAATATAAAAAATACATTATCTAATTCTTATATATTCCAAGGAACACATTTTTAAACATCACTGAGACTCGTATTCTCTATTTTCCAATTCCGCATAATACACTTTGTTTGTCCCCCAAAGTCTGCATATAAAGAGAGGTTATTCAGCGTGAAGTTGTGTAATACGGCTGAGTATTTTTACGAGAGAGGCTCGAAAAAATAAAAACTGAGGAGTAAAAATGCCCAGCCGTATTACACAACGTTTCTCTGAATAAATTGTTGCTATACGACAGTAATCTTCTCCTAAAACTAAGTTTTTGAAACTGCTCTTCCTAGAGCGCGGTCAGAAGAGTGTAATAACGTGTCTAATAACATACATGAAAAAATTACTCGATTCTGATTGGCTAAGAGCAATGCAGTTCAAGTGTAACACCAGTGCAAAAGGTGTAACACCAGTGCAAATTACAAATAAAAAAAATTGATGCACAAATGTTTGGAACAAAAATTTTGCAAAAAAAAATTGCAAAAAAAAAAATTATTGCAAAAAAAATTGATGCAAAGTTTTTCATATATAATAATATACATGAAAAAATTACTCGATTCTGATTGGCTAAGAGCAGTGCAGTTCAAGTGTAACACCAGCGCAAAAAGTGTAACATCAGTATAATTACAAATCGAAAAAAAATTTGATGCAAAAATGTTTCGCAAAAAAAATATTTGCAAAAAAAAGAAATTTGGAAAAAAAATTTCCAAAAAACATTTTTTGCAAAAAAAAAAATTCCCCCCCAAAAAAATGGATGCAAATTTTTTCATGTATAATTATTAATAAGTAATTATACGGTTTTCTCGTTCAATTTGGGATTAATTTGCATTTGTGAGTTTTTCAAAAAACTCAAATTGCAGTCCAAGTCTAAGTGGCAGTGACAGCCTGCAAGTGGTAGTGCTGTTAGTGACAGTAATAGAGGTATAGTTGTAGAGTGATATCTAATGATGAGGCCATTGGAAGATTTTCTTTCTAGTTGTGAGACACAGGATCTTATTCTATATTTTCCAATCCCCCATAATGTACTTTGTTTGCTCTCCATATTTTGCGTAAACATATTCCTATTATTATTCGACATAGCATTTGCATCAAATATGTAGGTTATCGAAAACCATAACTATGATTACTTATTAATAATTAGTGTAGGTAATATAACCACATGGTTTCAAGTTCAATTTGGAATTAATTAGCACGAGTGAGTTTTTCAAAAAGCTCAAATGGCCCTTATCGTAGATGAGTACGCCACGCCAACATATCAGCGGTTTCTTGCTTTCTTGACCCTATATACTCGTTTTAATGTTTACACTCATCGTCGTCAGAGGTTCTCATATAGAATAAGATCCTGTCTCACAACTAGAAAGAAAATCTTCCAATTGCCTCATCATTAGATATCACTCTACAACTACCTTTATTACTGTCACTAACAACACTACCACTTGCAGGCTGTCACTGCCACTTAGACTGCCACCAACACTACCACCACCACTAAAATTACCACAGTCACTATCAGTACCACTACCACCACCAACAACACTACCACCACTACCATAAACAATACCACTACTACTACCAGTATCACAATCACAACCTCTACCATCACCACAGCCACTGCCAGTACCACTACTACTACCACCACTACCACTACTGCTGCCAGTACTACTACCTCTACCACAACCACTACCATTAATATTGCCAGTACCACTAGCACCTGTCTAGCACTAGCAGTACTACTAGCACTATCACTAGCACTGGCACTGGCACTGGCACTGGCACTGGCACTGGCACTGGCACTGGCACTGGCACTGGCACTGGCACTGGCACTACCACCACCACTGCCACGACCACTACCACCACCACTACAACTGCCACCACCACTGCCACGACCACTACCACTACAACTACCACTTCCACTACCACAACTAATACCACTACCACTACCACCACCGCACCACCACTGCTACTACCACTACTGCTACCACTACAACTACCACCACCACCACTACTACTACCACTACTGCTGACACTACCACTACAACTACCACAACTACCACTGCTGGCACTACTGCTGCCACTACTGCTGACACTACCACTACTACTACCTGTTGCCCCACTACCACTACCACTACCACTACCACTACCACTGCCACTACCACTGCCACTACTGCAGCCACTTCCACTAACCAGAAATTTAGTTATACCACTACCACTACTACCACTACCTCTGACACTACCACTACAACACTATTAAAATAGAAACACTACTAAAATAGAGAAAGTCAACGCAAGGGTGCTGAGGTATGTCTATAACGATAAACATGCATCTTGTCAGCATCTCTTGGAAAGAATAAGACTTCCCTCCATGGAATCTCGAAGAATTTAAGACATGTACTGTTCATTGACAATACACAATAGTATATCAAACAAAGCACCACAGGCAATCAGGAATCTTATTAATTTACGCTCATTTAAGTACAATCTCAGATGCCAAGAATATGTTTTATTTTTACCTAAAGTTAACACTACTAAATACGGACTGAAATCATGGAGATATTTTGCAGCTAAGAAATGGAATGAACTATCAAATGACATTAGAATAAAAGTGGGCACCAATGAAATAGTAAACAGAATTAGATCGTTAAATTTCGGGGATAAGTAAATTTGTAATATTAGTTAACAACTGGTTCATGCTTTAGTGTGCACTATCGAGTTATGGAGCACGTAGAAGTTTGGAGAGCACGAAAGAAGCCTAAGAGTTCGCCTCGGGCAACTCTAGCTTCTTGAGTGCTCTCCAAACTTCCCACGTGCTCCATAACTCGATAGTGCACAGCTAAAAACATGAACCAATTGTTTTATAACATAGCCGGTGGAATTGTGCATCAAATCCGACGCGAAAAACGGACAACAATATCAGAAGTGATTGTTCACGGTAAGCGAAATATTAAGAAAAATAGGAATTGGTTTTATTTCAAATTTTCTGTTGAAAGCTCGAGTTTCATTTTACTGCAGTTTAAATACAAAATTCTTTATTTTTAAAAAAGAAATCACGGTCAAGACTGGCACTTTGGCGATTTGCTCACGCTATCAGCGTGCACTATCGGGATTTTGAGCACGCTTAAGTATACTGAATTTGATTGCTCGGCTCTGCTAGCTATGTTATAATTTTAATTAGCATTTTGACTGCGGTGGTAATATTGTAATAATAGTTTTAATTAGTATTTAATCAGTGGTTTTATCTGATGTATTGTTGTTTAGTTGTTAGGTTTTAATTAGTCATTCGGTGGAATACCTGTAAACTAGCTCTCAAGCTAAGTGTAAATCCACATTAAATAAAGTATGTATGTATCACCGCTGCCACTGCTGCTGTCAGTCTACCACTTTCCCTGCCACTACCACTACTACTGTCACACTGCCACTACCACTACCACTGCCAGTCTACCACTGCCATTCTACCACTTTCACTTACCACTACCACTGCTCACTGCAGACTCGTGGACACAAAATCATGACCTAAGAAACCTACTGATCCTAGCATTTTAATAGCAAACATGTAAAATTCATAGGTTTCTATTTATATTGCAACACAGGTGAGATAGAAATGGCAAATATTAAATTTTGCCAAGAAAGCTACAAATGTAGCAAACAAACAAATTTAAATGTGGCTAAATGTAATTCAGGCAAAATTAACCTCGAAGCAATTATGGTCAGCAGTTTTCCAGCTATATTGGGGGTGGCCCATCGCTTCTAGCAGGGGCACCTTGTGACTCGTATACGCAGTTGCTTGCTTGCAGTTATTTGCAAAGTGTTCTCGCAATAGCCTGCTGTTTGCCTGATTTTTGTGCTGTGGTTTGTTCCCATCCCTCCCTCCCTCCCTCTCGAGGTGAGGGATAGGTAAGTACCAGTCAGTAAGTATTCTACTGAATTGTTCAGTGTGCCTGGTGGGGGCCGCTCGCAGGGTTGCCATGGATACCTCCTTCTCATGCTAGAGCATTGCCCGGCGCCACCAACTTTGTAGGCACCAGCTCCCAAGCTCATCTATTGTGATGAGTTTAAAGGCATAATTTCTCTGGAGAGCTTGAAATCCTCCTGTCATTAAAAATGAGATTTTATGTTCTAATGATCAAAGGGTGAATATTATATGGAGCAATGTAGATAATCATAACTTGTCACATCCAAATTGTGATCTAATGGGACAACCTCTCAGAAAACATCTTGCAAAAGCGATCGGGTTTCAATAAAATGTTGAAAGTAATTTTACATTAATTTTCCTTTGGTTTTGCATCATGTTATAGTGTCTAAGTGCTTTACGATTGGCTGAAAAATCTTGCAACACTTTCTAAATCTATCAGGAGTAATTAAACTTACTTGCATAGCGTTTGGCCCCAGCTATGTGTTAATTTGCTTTGAGTTCTGAGCAGGTTCATTAAATTGTCTGCAATTTTGTGATTGGTCACAGTAATTACCTCTGGGACTTTGGTTTTGGTTTTATGACATTTAATTGAACCATACTATGGTCAGTGGCATGAACTATTACCTTGGTTTGATTGTACGAGCTTCCACATTGCATCATTCTGCCTTTAAACAAAGGGTTTTCCTTCTCAATCAGTTCCCCCAATTGATTCATCATCAGGATCATATCAGATTCTATTTTCTTGGCCAAACCTTTCTGATAATCCACTCTTCTCTTCTTGTCAAGGTCCAATAATTCCTGTAACAATCCATTCTGCCTCTCAGGGGATAAGCATAGAAACCAGTTTCTGATTCTGTCTGCCATTCTGAAACTGTCAAAAACTATAAATTTTATAATAATAATAATAATAATAATAATAATAATAATAATATTTGAATAAGTAAAGATTTGGTAAAACATTTGACAATAAAAATCTGCGATAAGCAATCCACACCAGTAAGAAACTTGAACAGGACCTAAAGCTTAAAGAAATCAAGCCACACATCGTAAATCAGCATAGTGTTGTTTACTGTTTTAAATGTGATTTGTGTGATTCAAATTACGTCGGATATACGACGCGTCATTTGTTTCAACGCATTGCTGATCATCGATACTCTGCCATTGGTCGCCACCTGAGAGATACCCATGGGAACATTGACTTACTCAGTGAGAGCCAGTTTAGAATGCTTAAAAACTGTAGCACGAAATGGGATTGTCTTGTTTATGAAATGTTGTACATAAGAACAATAAGACCCAATTTAAACACCCAGAGCGACTCCATTAGGGCCAAACTCTTTGTTTGACTTTCAATGCCTTTTAATTTATTCATCTTTTTTCTATGTATACTCGATTTCATTATTTTATTCTCACTTAATAATGATGTTCTGGAAACGTCGAAACGTCGTGTTATGTTTCATAATATTTTATCGCAGATTTTTATTTTCAAATAATAATATTAATAATAATAATAATAATAATAGTTTTACCAGGACTTCCCATGCGCTTACATGTCATCAGTAAGAATAAAAAAAATAACTGTGATCATAACATTCATATAATATACACGAATAAATAAGTAATTAAATAAACCCAATATAATGTTTCTAATAACACTGTAATAAATAATTGGTAAATATGATATGGTCACCATTTCGGATCTATATTTTACCAGAGGGGAAAAAGACAGTGTAGCAGAATGAAAAATACTGGAAACAAAACAGTCTATTCTCAGAACTATTGGAGTGTCATCTAAAAGCAGTAACATAACTTTTGATGAAATATTCAACACAAACCAGGTACACAGTTTAGCACATAAATGTAATATGTTGACAGAAAATGCTCCATATTCATGCAATTGTTAATAGTAACACCTCCAATTGGAAACTGTTTGAAAACCTTACCCGTTACTTTTTAACATCATTGAAAACTTATACTACAGGCCCCAGTTGTTCAAAAGGTGGATAGCGTTATTCAACGGATAAAACACTATCCAGTGGATAACACAATTGGTTTTGCTAATGCCTATCCACCAGATAGTGATTTATCCAGTGGATAACGCTATCCACCTTTTGAACAGCCAGGGCCAGGCTATCACACTACTGAGCCCAGTTTTCCTGAACAATTTTTCAGCTTCCCTTCAATGTGTGAGTTAATTAAAGTCTCATCTAAGCTTACCACACCTACACATAGATTGTCAAAATATTATATGTATGTAATGCCTCATGGGTACACTGCATGCTATCACAAATCCTCTGAGCGCATTAATCGTCGTCGCAATGACCAGGTGCATGCTCTGAAACGCTTCAGCATCAACTATATTCTACGAAGCCACCAGCTAAAGAAAACTATGTGCATGTTAGAGCCATCTTTCGGTTCTGTCCTCGTGTACCGGTTCACAAGGGATTTCACATTGTATTCCCTTTGTTTGTAGAGTATTATGTCCATGTAGTGTATTAGTCTTTTGTTTTTGTCCTTGTGTACCGGTACACCAGGACAGAACCCATCTTTCAAAATAAAACTGACCTTCCGTCTTCCGCTCAGGAGTAGCCAATTTTTGCAAAGATTTTTAACTCTTAATCATCCATTTAAACAGAAGGTAAGAAACTGACGATATGTTCAAATCACACACTAAAAGCGTCCTTTTAAAACGGCTATAGGAACGAAATTTTACCTTGGATATGAAACACGGACAGCCTATTGACAAAATTTAGTCCGCTGTACAGTAAGTCTGCGTTTACGAAAGTTTGGAAATCGAAAGACTGGTTGAACTGGACTGGACTGCCGAATGGACTTCAGTTGACTAAGACTGGACTGGAGATCACGACCTTGGACGAGGGGAAAAAAACAAAACGTGATTACATTATTGGCTCCTGTTAGAACGCAAACATGTTTTATTCATTATTAGACTTTAATGCAACATTGCACGTACTTCTGTCACTCTTAAAGTACTACAACGGATCGTCATTGTAATTTCCAAAGGGGTTGGGTGATTGCGAAGCGCTCACATGAAATGGGGAGGAAGAGTCCATCAAAAAACTTCTGGAGAGAGCATGGCTATTTTCGGGATACAAATGAGCTTTGATCTGACAAACGAGAATGGCTTGTGTAAAAACAGGTTCAACTTATGTAACATTTAAGGGACGGACCATTATTTTTTTTGACGGGGGGGGGGGGGGGGGGGGGTAGAAAAATTTTCTGAAAAACATAAAAAACATAAACATAAGTTTAAAACAAAAACATAAGTTCTCAAACTCATTAATAATTCATGAGTTATTCAGCCAATAAAAATGGCTAAATTCGTCACGTGCATGAGTTTTGATACCCAATGAAAACCCAGATGAAAACTACGTGTGCTTTGGATCACATATCCAAACCACACGTAGTTTTCATCTGATTCCTCATTGGATATCTAGATTCGCGCATCAAAACAAAAGAAATTAAACAAAACAACAGTTTATTTTTGCACCGTTAACAACAATGTTAATTTCACAATTTGACAGCGAAGCTGAATTAAAAAATAAACAACACCTTTCCTCGTAGTGTCTTTTATCTCGGCGTCAAGACAGCGACGGAAAATGACAAATCTGCAGAAGTAAAACATCATTTTAAACGCCTGAAATAATATACGATCAATACAGATTTCGCAAACAGTATTATTTATAAAATAATGTTTCTACCATTTACCTTTTATCCTCGGCTTGTAGTGGATTTAACGTTTCGCTTCCCACAGTTTCAACAAGATACCTCCGAATTCCACAGATAATGCCATAAAGGGTCTTCGCTGGATACATCTCCCCTTTATTATTCGCACTGACCTCTTGGACAAATTTGCCGAGCCAGTAGTTTAATGAGCAGGCATCCATTCTTTCTAAATCTGAACTCAATGGCTGGACTTTGTGCAATTCTTGATAACATTTGAATGCTCCACCCGGATCAAGTGTACAGGAACTTTAACTTTCCGATTAATCTGCCAGTCACGAAACATTTTGACCGCCCATTTAGTTTTGTAAGCTGTTGACTTAGGAATACTCTCTTCTAACAACTTCAATTCCTCTTCTCCACTTTTGGCTTTTCAAAAACGACCTTCGATGTGCTCCTCAACAGACGCTGCCATTTTCAAACGCGCATGAAAGCACACTGACACCCAAAATAGAATTCAAAACCAAACCTAAGATTATTCACATTGTCTCAGGAAAAACAAAGCCATATCTCACTACCCTGTGAAATTGCATTGTGGCATACTTTGAGAAGCCAGATCAAAAACTCGTGCTTCGGGTTTCATCAGGGTATCCAAACACCTTGAAACAATAAAAGCACTCGGCCGAAGCGGCCTCGTGCTTTCATCTGTTTCTCGGTGTTTGGATACCCTGATGAAACCCTCGCACTCGTTGTTGATCTATTACATCAAACACGGTTTTGAACTGAAATCAAAACCCTTAAGATCTTGATCTCATGTTTCATTGGGTATCAAGACTCATCCACCTGACCCTAATGAACGTCATTTATTGGCTGGTCACTTTATGAATTATTAATGAGTTTGAGAAGTAATAAAACTGTGCTGGATTCGCTTGCGTATCCTACCATACTTTGTGTCTGGTGATTGGTATTACGGGAATTGAAGGGTAAAATGATTTACGTTCGTTTGAGCGCAGCGAATTAGAACGTAATTTAGCAAAATAGTAAGACAAGATTAAGAAATCATGGAAAAGGTGTTATGGGGATTTTGGGTCAAAGCTGCCCCAAATTGAAACTAAGCACCTCTGTCATACACCAAATAATTATGGAACACTAAGGGAAAGATATCACGTGAATCTTTAAAGAGAGAATAAACCATAACCTGAGTTTTAGCAGTTTTCCAAAACATAAGACGATAAACTTGAAAAAACTGGCCAACATTTTTCAAGTTGCAGTCTATTTTCATGCTGGCCATTTGCAGCCCAAGACACTCATTTGTACTCTTAGCGCACTGGTAGAGTAATTCTAAACAAAAAGGCAACATACACCTTATTCCAAAATGGTGGCAAATTTATTATTATTTTATATGTATGTTAATTAGACCTTGTTGCCTCGTCAGCACGTGCAAAATACAACAGTATTTTCACGCGAAAATGAGGCAAAGAGGGCTATTTGCAATGCATACAAAAGAATAATAAATTGCCCGCCATTTTGGAATAAGGTGTATTATGTTTGGTTTTCCACTTATATAAACATTTTTGAGGGCTTTTTAAAGTAACATTAAAAATGGTGACATTTTGTAAGCCTAGGAGTATAAACTGTATATTTAGTCGCCAGGGTTTTATTTATTAAAGTTGACGGAAAGAAGATGCACCACTTGTTCGTCAGTTTCTGCTGGTGGAGTTGTTTCGTCTTGTCCAGTAGCATCTGACTTGAGATCACAAAGATTCTCATCTGCTCCCATGTTCGAAAATTGTTGAAATATATGCCACATACGTGCAAAATGTTGTTTGACAGTTTCACCTCTATAGACATCAAGGCAGAGGGATGCAGGTTGATGTAGAAGATAACGACTCCCTTCACTTTCCAGAAAAAGCTGCGGAAAAGTCCATAAACGCGATCTATTAGGGCTTGGGTCTTCGTCGACACACCCATCAAGAAATCGCTGGATAACCAACATAACGTTCACAACTATTGTTGGAATGTCATCCTTGGACCAGATTTTGTCCTCTGCTATCTCTGGGTGTTGAGTGCATCTAAGAGCGAAAAGCGCCAGAACCAGCGATTGGAAGACATGAGACTTCAAGTATGGCCTGTGACCGAGACATTCACTCAAATCGACGAACCTCTCGCCTTCAGGGACTTGCATATCGTAGTACTGGAGCTGTTTCACTGGACGTTGGAGGTGAAACTGTATACATTTTCTTGCGTGCTCTTTGTCCTCAAAAGAATCATAATTTGCCATTTTCCTGTAACAAAAATATTTAGGAAACATAATTTAAAGAGATTCTGATATTTGTAAATAAAAGAAGGTTAATAACCATGGATGATCCAATGAATTATTACTCTGGGTAAAAAAGTGACAGCAATATATTGAGTGGCTTAGGTTTGTGAGACATGCAAAATACTTCAATTCCATGGATTGATAAAGTACTAAATATCATATAGAAGCAGGATGTGATTGCATATAGTTAACTATTATAGCGCGAAAGCGCGCGTGATATCGCCTAATACTTAGCCGATGAGGCCGTAGGCCGAGTCGGCTAAAATTAGGCGATATCACGCAAGCTTGAGCGCTATAATAGTTTTATAATTCAACACATTGATAACAAAGCACAGTTTGAAGAAAAAAATATCGCCGACAAGCCTTTTATTTAAAAAAAAAGCTTACAGATGATTTACCGCGAGAAACTTGCAACATCACACAGTTCATGAATGAAAGTGACGCCTTTGTCAATATTGTGCAAGCTTGAACACTATAACTGTTTTATAATTCAACACATTGATAACAAATCACAGTTTCGAGAAAAAAATCATTGAGATATACAACCTTTCATTAAGTAAAAAGGCTAACTACAATATTTTACCTCACACCATTTCTTAAACAACAAGCAATGAATGCCGAAACTTTTGCCAAGCTAAAATTAAATATTTAGCGTACACAATCAGTGACATCAGTTGACAGTTTCTACGGAGAGCTTTCGTCTACTCAAAGAACGGGACAGAGTAGTGACTACAAGAATTAAAACACAGTAAAATGGCATAGAATGTCTTAGTTACAAGTGTTTCGTATCTTAAAAAGTTCAATTCAGAATCAAAACAAATTGAACAAACACACGGCTACGAACCTGAACATAGCGGCGAAAAGTCGGAAAGAACTGCAGCGTGGACAGTAAGCTTACAAAAATAAAATTCACAGCTAAAGGATACAAGAAACGGTTAAAACATCGTACCTGTAGTTGATTTGGCTTTTTAGTCCCTTCCATAAGCACCAAATTTTCAAACATCGAAGTACGAGCTGAGTCGATCAATGTTGTTTACAAACTTGGAATGCTCGTTTTTTAGCTCCCACAGCCGTAATGACGAGATCAGAAACTTTTCTGAGGAAACATCAAGTCTTACTAAAGGAATTTCACGAAAATTGTGCTCCTTCATTCACTTCTTGTCGAGCGGTTAAACTTTGAACCAGTTTTCATTCAGCTACGCCAAGAAACAACACTGCGACCGCGACAACGCGAAAATTTCGCGCCTTTTTTGTCCAATCATGTGAACAGTATTTTTCTCTTTTCTTTTCTTCTCTTTTTTTCTTTCTTTTCCCTTTTTTAACGAATAGTTCACGCACTTTTTCGCCAAAAAACACGAAATTGCAGGCAGCAATCATTTTCACTTTCCTTAAAAATGCGAAATTTATCGCCATCGCTGGTTATATGTCATGTAGACATAACGCATATCGATAACTTTTTTTACCATATTTGGGCAGTGTATCAATGTGTTGAATTATAAATTAAATTATCAGCTTAATGTGGCCCCCTATAGTTGAATAGCCACACGCGCGCTGATGACACGGCAGTTTATACATTGCACGTTTTCTCTTGCTGCCCTACGCGCCACTCGGCGTAATTGGCCATGAGTGAGGCACGTTTTCTCGAGTCTTCTTTGTCCTCAGAGAGTCGGGTGTTTTCAGACAAAAATAAGGTTAAAACCATAGCGGATTCAATTATTCACGCTTGGCGAATGAACACAGATGAGCAAAACAAGATTGTTTTGATCAGGATTCCTAAAACTCATTAATAATGCATGACGAGCTATATCAAACACTTCAAAGAATGCTTCATCAGGCATCCAAACGCCTCCAAGAAAAACTCGGCTGCGGCTCGTTTTCTCAATCTACTTCTCGGTGTTTGGATATCCTGATGAAACACTCTTCCTCATGTTTGATATATTACTTCCAAACACCGAGAACAAGGCGCAACCGAATTTTTTTAACCGTCTCCAAGATATTTGGATACCTGATGAAATACCCTTTCGAGTGTTTGATACAGCTTCTCAGACTGATCATTAAATACAAAGAAAAAGTAGGAATAAATCACCAAATAAAATATGATGAATCATTGAGTTTGGTCCCAGAGGTGTCCACCTCAGAGGAACATTACTGTTTCGCAAGTGCAAAATATGTTCCGCACATTGATCTGCAATGGCTGATGCGTGACAACCCTTCGTGAATGCTTTAAAATGTTTAGGGAAAACAAAGCGTCGCTTACATGACAGAAAAACTGAACATTTTAAAGCACTCACGAAGGGTTGTCACGCATCAGCCATTGCAGATCATATGACTTCAAAGGGCCATAACATTAAATGGGATCATTTTGAAATTTTAACAACTGGGCGATCGGATATCCATTGTAGAATTAAGGAAACATTATTGATTAAGGATTTAAACCAGCTTTAAATGAAAATGTGGGTAGTGAGAAACTTTTTCTTTACTAGCCTTGTATATATGTTTTTATTTTCTAGCAGACTTTAAGATAGGTCTGTATATTATCATTTACAAATTAAAAAATTACCTTCGAAGATTTTTCAGAACTTTCATATGCTTTTCATCTACGGAATATAGAGAACTATCTATCTTCATATCAGGATCAGGATATTGCAAGGCCATCTGGTTGAGTATTTTAAAAATACGCACAGCAGTTTTGACTGGATGATCAATGTCCATACCAGAAAGCCAAACACTTTCAGCAAAGGTACTATCCAGGAGAACACCATCGTGGATTTTTGTGAGAACCTTATCCAAGAAGTGTTTTTCTCTCAGAAGATCTTGTTGCCATGTTGAGCCCATGTGTAAAGCACATACCTCTTCAAGATCACCATCATAAATCTCTCTCAAGTCTATTGCCAGAACAAGATCGACAGTCAGTTGAAGTTTTTCTCCATTTTCTAGGTTGTAATTGAACTGCATCATCAGAGCTGGTCCATTTTCTCTTGTCCCTGTACAGTCAGGACTCGCAAATCCACCGTGTTCCCAATCAGGCAGAAGTGTCATAATCATCAACGCATCATTTACAGTCCTACGAAACAATTTATGAATAGCAGACGGTTCTATATCATTCTTCACATAATCAGGTTGAAATTCCGTATAAAAATTTTTTATAGAAAATGTCAGATAAATCTGGTCGACGGGGATGAGGCCAGGTTCTGGTAATACGTTGGGGTCCTTAAGACGCTCAATATGTTTAAGACCACGGGAGTAGAACTGAATGCGCAATTTGTTTTCCGACCTTGCCTCGGAGAGATCCCACTGGAAGGCGAAGTC
>JAJGOT010000588.1:317500-412500 GCA_022457155.1 Cladopsammia gracilis | reverse complement strand
ACCAAAGAGTAGACAGGAATGCCTTCTTAAGTGCTGGGCAACAAAATAGTAACATCATTTTCTGATCATTCTAAAAATAAAAATAGTTAATTACCATAGTGAACCTGTAAAATCATTTAATGATGCATGGGAAAAAGTGCATGTTCTCATTTCTTGGCGTGATCAGTGTCACAAGTAAAGCTCCATAAAGTCCCTATTAAGCTTGGCTTACAATGAATTTTTTTTTAAGTTACTTTTGAGGGGTGGCTTGTTAGAGAGGGGGGCTTAATAGATCGGTGGAGGAAGGGGGGGGGGGTGGTTATTGATTTAGCAAAATGCAGCACGATGTACACTATCAGGATATTATGTAATGAACGAAGGCAAATTAGAAGGGTCTGTATGGAGTCATCAGAGCATAACGGTGCCAATATCTCACCCCCAAATTGCAATAAGATGCTGATTTTTGGCAAGCAGGCCTTTTCCGTCATGCCCTTTCCGAATATTTAATCAAATTCCATAATTTCACAAATTTAAGTTTTTCATTTTGTGACTTCACACTTCAGTACTCTATAGTGTAATTGGCTGCTAAAAATATCTGGCAGTTTGAACACGCATTAAAGTAAAGCAAAGTACATGTGCAAGAAACTGGTTATAATAGCTGGAAAAACACATGCTATAACTGCAAGGTACAGGCAGGGTTGAAATGAGCTAAGCATTAACTATAGTTAATGCTTTGGCAAAAACATTCATCAACTGACAGCCACTCTATGGTCGGGGGCATGGATTAATTATTATTACCTTAGTTTGATTGTATGAGCTTCCACATTGCATCATTCTGCCTTTAAACAAAGGGTTTTCCTTCTCAATCAGTTCCCCCAATTGATTCATCATCAGGATCATATCTGATTCTATTTTCTTGGCCAAACCTTCCCGATAATCCACTCTCTTCTTCTTGTCAAGGTCCAGTAATTCCCTAAACAATCCATTCTGCTTCTCAGGGGACAAGTGTAGAAACCAGTTTCTTATTTTATCTGCCATCATGAAACTGCCGAAAAAAAAAATAAATTGTATAATTTATTGGTAAATAATTATGATATGGTCACCATTTCTGATCTTTATTTCGGGGACAACACAGTGCTAGCTGCAGAATGCAAAATGTTGCAAACAAAACAGTCTGTTTTCAGAACTATTGATGAGATTAAACTTTTTGCAGTTTCATACCTCGAGTAGCATTAAAGCACTAACATAACTTTCGATGAAATATTCAACATAAACAGTTGAAATTAATACCTGGTTACACAGTAGCATACAGCTGTAAGCATATGTTGACAAAAAATTCTCCATACATTCAAATGTTATACCTCCTCTTGGAAACCATTTGAAAACCTTTCCCGTTACCTATGTACATTGTTGTATGAAAACGCGTACTTAAATGATTATCACACTACTGAGCCCGGTTTTCCTGAACAATTTTTGAGCTTCCCTTCAATGTGTGAGCTAGTTAAAGTCTCATCTAAACTTACCATACCTACATGTAGACTGCCAAAATATTACATTATACCTGCCAACTTTTCCGAAGTCAAATGCATGTGATAATTTTTCGTATCCATATTACCCGAATTTCCGAAAATGTCCGATGACTGCCCGAACATTGACAAAGATGTTTCGACAACTTCCAAACATTTCTGAAGATTCGCGAAGATGTTCCGATGATTTCCAATGGTTGCCAAATGTTGCTAATGCTCAAAAGCTCGGCACGATCTTGCCAAGATAGTGCTTCTCTCGACCTTTCAGCTTGTTATTTGGCACTCAAATGCAACATTTAGCGCCGTTAACTGGGCTATTTTGAGTGGAAATTGAATTCAATCTTTCACATTAATGGTTAATAAACAAGTACATGTAGTCCGGAATTGTGAGTCAGGCGGTGAAATTGCCCTGTATGCGTGTGATCGATGTTTTTGATTCGTAGGTGTGTGACACACATATAATGCATGCGAGTTGGCAGGTATATTACATGTATATACAGGTACACTGCATACACCTTATTCCAAAATGGCGGCAATTTATTATTCTTTTGTATGCATTTCAATTAGCCCTTTTTGCCTCATTTTTGCCTGAAAATTCTGTTTTGCACATGCTGGCGAGACAACAAGGGCAAATTAACATACATATAAAAGAATAATAAATTGGCCGCCATTTTGGAAAAAGGTGTATTCTATCACAAAATGTATACAGGTTCACTGCATGCTATCACAAAATCGTCTGAGCGTACTAATCGTCTCCGCAATGACCAGGTACATGCTCTGAAACGCTCCAGCATGAACTATGAGCATGTTACAGCCATCTTTTAACTAAAACTGACCTTCCGGCTTCCTCTCAGGAGAAGCCAATTTCTGCCAAGATTTTATCATCCATTTAAACGGAAGGCAAGAAACTGATCAAATGTTCAAATCACACACAATAACAAAGCGCCCTTTTAAAACGGCTGCAGGGATAAAATTATACCTAGGATATGAAAACCAAACAAGCCTCTTTGGACCCCGGCTTTGGACAGACTCCAGCACACGGAAAGGCGAAAAAATTGACAAAAATTTATTCCGCTGTACAGCAAAAATTGGAAAGCGAAAGACTGGACTGGACTGGACTTCAGCTGACTACCACTGGACTGGAGATCACGAACTTGAACGAGTGACAAGAAAAAAAAAACCTTCATAACATTATACGCTCCTGTTAGAACGCAAACGTATTTTATTTATTTATTCATGAAGACTTTGATAGCAACATTACACGTGTTTCTGTGCGTTCCTTACCACTACAACAGATCGCCATTGTAATCTCCGATGGGTTGGGTGAGGGGGAAGCGGTCAGTGAAAGAGTCCAACAAAAACTTCCGAGGAGGGCATGGCTATTTATGAGATACAAATGAGAACGACTTGTGTAAAAACAGGTTCCACTCATGGAACATTTAAACTCCACTGTAGATTCACTAAGATGTCGAAATCACTGGCTATATGCAGATGCCGAGAGGTTGTATTGTGGGTAAACATTCTTCAAAGTGTTCGATAAAAATTTTTGAACGCCGTGTACATCATAGTTTGCATACTTTGATAAAAATTCACAACGTAATCCGCCCATTTTTTAAAAAAATCAGCCCTCATTTGTCATTTATTTAGCAAAATAGTAAGACAAGATTTAGAAATCATGGAAAAGGTTTTAAGAGGATTTTGAGGTCTTTGAGTAAAAAGCAGCCCCAAATTAAAACTAAGCACTTCTGTCATACATCAAATAATTATAGAACATAAAGAAAAAGAGTATCACGTGCATCTTTAATTAAGAGAGAGATTCTCAAACTCATTAACAATTCTGACGAGAACACAATGGGAATCACCACCCTGAAAGAGGTTTTGAAATTGTTCCATAATTTGCATAGATTTTGGCGATTTTATTTCTTCGTTTTCTTCGCATTTAACGATCAGTTTTAGAAGCTATATCAAACACTCAAAACAGTGTTTCATCGCTTGAAATGGGTTAACCCTATTCAGTCTTGGCGGAGGGGGGGGGGAGGTGGGGTGGGGGTAACTTTCAACATTCATAACTTCTTTAATATGTATTTAAACACCATCAAACTTTGTGACTTTTCCTAAAATTTATTGATCACGTGACTTGATGTTTCCATGGCAACAAGATTTTGATAGCTATGTTACGGTTTTTTAGTTTTGAAATCAGTGCATGTTTTTAAAACAATGTTTATTGGTATAACTTTCATAGCGGAGCACTTGCCAGGCCAAAGTCCTGGCTGCGCAGCCTCATACTCATAGAACCTATGCCGTCATTTTTCATGGTCATGGCTAGCGGAATGTTTCGCGGGCGCGTGTTTGCCCGCCCGCCCGCCGGCCGTGTTGGAACAATATCCGGGATCTTGAAAGCAAGGCTTTGTTTTTCGCGCGGCCACACAGCCGTGAGCTCGGTAAACACTTTAGTTGTTTTGTTGTGTCTAGCGGAGAATTAAAGTCGTTATTTTCCTGCATTTTTTCGCGGTTTGCTACTCAAGACAGGGATACTAATTAAGGTATACTCAGAAGCTGCTTTAGTGGAAATAGACGAGCTTTCAGGGATAAAATCTTGCTTTGAGGAACTTCATGTATTACGTTTTTATTAATGCGGGAGATGTTTGTTTTCTACGGATTTCAGAACCAGAAGCTGAGATTTGAATTTCCAAGCAAGCGAGGGACTTAAAGGTAAAACAGATTGCAGTTTTCAATGAGAATTTATGTTGATATCAATCTGTGAGTGACTTTTTATTGGTGTTATTGTTAGTTTTGGAGAATTGATTTTAAAACGTGCTTCAATTCAGTTGTATCGATCTCTTGAATTTCATCGAAGAAAACTTGAACTCGATGAGCTATAATTAAATGGTACGCGTTTTGCTTTTAAACGTAAACTAATGGAGATTTGAATAAATTTTTTCGAAAGAAGATTGTGTTGTCCATTTTTATGTGTTTGTTCATTCATTAGATAGATTCAAAAACGATTTTATGTAAACAAAACAAGACTGATTTTATAGTACAGTTCTATCTTCACTCGCATCGCCTTATGCAAATATGTTTGTGTATTTTTGCAGTTTTTGATTTTCAAATCAGTTTCTCGGGCAATTTTTGACAAACATAAACTGTATTTTATTCGGAAACTAATGGTACTAGTTATTCTAGACAGAGAAAAGTTGTTTTTGTGAACTTTTGTACGGTCTATAAAAATGTACTGTGCAGACGGTCGCGTAATACTGGTTTTGAGAATTGCTAAAATTGAAATTAGCCCGTTCGTCATTCTTAATTCTTGTGCTTGCAACCTTTCACCTCAGTTAAGTTTCACCTTAGTTAAGTTTCACCTTAGTTAAGCTTGTTCAAAGTGCGACGCTGTTAGGCTTGGGCTATGTATATATATTATTTTTACGTCATTTATCATTTATTGGTTTTCATTAATTTTGAGTCAGTTTGGATGATTTTCAAGAGGTTTTAAAAAATTTCAGAAATCTAAGATGGTGGATCCAAGATAGCGGCCGTATAATTAATTACCTAATAACTACGTCATATGACGTCATCGTTCCATTGTGCGGACGTACTATGTACCCTCTTGGTTTCATTGTCATAGCCTAAATGTTCTTGAAGTTACAATGTGCCCCACCTCCCCCCTTCCAGGCTCAGGAACTCAAAAAAGCCCAGGCTGGATAGGGTTAAAAAAAAAACTCGGCTACGCCTCGTTTTTATTCCTTCGTTTTCTCCACATTAAACGATCAGTTTGAGAAGCTGTACCAATCAAGAGGAGCAGTGTTTCATCAGATTTCCAAACACCCTGAAGTGGGTTAAAAAACTCGGCTGCTCCTCGTTTTTCCAACCCACTTCTCGGTGTTTGGGAATCTGATGAAACACTGTTCCTCGTGTTTGATATATTACATACACTATAATCTGAGTTTTAGCCACTTCTCCGTGTTTGGATATCCTGATGAAACACTCTTCCTCATGTTTGATATATTACTTCCAAACACCGAGAACAAGGCGCAACCAAATTTTTTAACCGTCTCCAAGATGTTTGGATACCTGATGAAATACCCTTTCGAGTGTTTGATACAGCTTCTCAGACTGATCATTAAATACAAAGAAAAAGTAGGAATAAATCACCAAATAAAACATGATGAATCATTGAGTTTGAGAATAGTAAATCTAACATAGCAAGGAACAACAAGGTGCAAGAACGTGAAATAAGGGACAAAAAAGTGCAGCTACAGTTTTCGATCACAAAATTGTAGATTAACTTTTAAACAGCAGTGTCTAAGGCATCGTTCACACTTGGTGCCCGAGCACCGTGCCCGGGCACAGTGCCTGACGGGCACCAATGTGAACACGGCTTTTTGTAAGTGCCCGTACTAATAATTGGGCACGGTGCCCGGGCACGGGTACCTTGTACTCAGGCACCGGTGCTCGGGCACCAAGTGTGAACGACGCCTAATTACGTCTAGAACTGCATTGTAGAATGACGACTTGCTTTAGTTGCCCATCTTTACTTTGCAACGATAGGGTTGTTTTGGCGCTCTTGGATTAAGACGGAGCACCCTTGTCGGACACCTCTATCTGACGGACATGGTTGGCTGGTACCGGTCAAATTTTCACTTGTTTGTGTGTAACTGAACTCTCTTTAAGGCGACAATCTCTACAAGACGAACAGCGGACATTTGTATTGAAAATCCTGTTTAAAATGCCTTTCAAAGCGGATAATAAAATTGAAAATTTGTAAAGCTTTGACCTGCAACATCAATTATCACAAAATGATATTGTCATTCCAGAAATGACATTACATTGTATCTATTGGTAAAATGTCTTTGTGAACGGAACAAAACACTCCAAATACTGTTTCTGTTGCAGGCTCAATCCTGTTTCTGTTCTGACGTCACATTATTTTATAGTATCAGGTTACATGAACTGTTTGCAAGGCGGACAGCTAGAGGTGGTCCCAGAGGTGTTCACCTCAGAGAGAGTTGACTGTTTCGCAAGTGTTAGGCCCGTGCGGAATATGTCGAATATGTGAGTGCGTGAAATGAGTAGAAAAGCAGAACAAGCCGCCATCTTGCTTTTAAAGCCTGCGTCCATCCTCTCTAACCAGCTAAGCGAATAGCGAAGCGACTTGGAGCAAGTCTATGTAGGTCGAGATATGTATAGTTACTGGCATGCCGTTAATTCTTAAACTTGGCTGGTCTGAGGTATGACGAAAATGACCAACTGGTTGTATAACTAAACTAAGAACCAGAGCATGGCGAACTCTTCAACAAGATTAAGGACAAAGATTATGGACGATGATCATAGAGGAGGATGTTTTTTTTTTTTTTTTTTTGGGGGGGGGGGGGGAGGGGGGATTCCATTCGAATGTGTCGTCTATACAAAAATTACCTTCGAAGATTTTTCAGAACTTTCATACGCTTTTCATCTACGGAATATAGAGAACTGTCTGTCTTCATATCAGGGTAAGGATGTTGCAAGGCCATCTGGTTGAGTATTTTAAAAATACGCACAGCAATTTTGACTGGATGATCAATGTCCATATTAGAAAGCCACATTCTTTCAGCAAAGCTATTATCTAGAAGAACAGCATGGTGGATTTTTGTGAGAACCTTATCCAAAAAGTGTTCCTTTTTCAAAAGCCCTTGTTGCCATGTTGAGCCCATGTGTAAAGCACACAACTCTTCAAGATGACCATCATAAATCTCTCTCAAGTCTATTGCCAGAACAAGATCGACAGTCATTTTAAGTTTTTCTCCATTTTCTGGGTTGTAATTGAACTGCAGCATTAGAGGTGGTCCATTTTCTCTTGTCCCTGTACAGTCAGGACTCGCAAATCCACCGTGTTCCCAATCAGGCAGAAGTTTTATCTTCATCAAGGCATCATTTACAGTCAAATCAAATGTTGAATGAATATCGCGCGGTTCTATATCATTCTTTACATAATCAGCTGGTTGAAATTCAGACCAATTCTTTATAGCAAATGTCAGACCAACCTACCTTGAAATAACAGAATTTAGTCTTTAATATGCATAATATCATTATAATTTAGTTTTAAATAAGCATTATATCAGTGTCAAACTACTAGTTATATGAACTGTTTCCGGCCTTGAAGGTCAGCCTCTATAAATTACCTACAAGTAGGTAGGACTAACACCAAAACGTATAGTGATCGGTCTTTTTCTGTGGCGGTCCCGAACGAGCTTCCTCTTGAGTTGAGGTGTTCTGATTTCATAGTTTTAAAAGGGCATTAAGTAATGCTCCACATAAGAACTACAGTAAACTTCATTGTTCTGCGGCATTGGCTCTTTCTCACATAGAATTTCTTTGAGTTCAAGAATAGAGGAGGGGCTGTTGGTTTATAATTATATTTCAGTATAAAAATAAAGGAAATGTTCGTGCTTAAGGTTACAGTGTACCTTCAGATCGAAAATTTATTAAAAAAATTTTTTTGGCGTTAAAATGAAGTTTACAGAATGAACTTTCATCCAAAAAAAAGTATCGAAAAATAGTGAAGAACGGTATAACTTTTGTGGGCGGAGTTTGTTTATTAAGCGATATGTTTTTTTAAGCGCCGTTTTCTCAAAGTTAATTTTTCGCTTGTTGGGGACACTTTAAAGAGCTACAACTCAAAGGGATTTTGTTCGATTTTCCTTAAATTTGGACAGAAGCTAGGCTAACATATATTCAACAAAAAAGTGTCGGCGAATTTCTTAATTCCGAAAACTTTTTCGTCAAGAGGCATTTCCGTGCGATCATTCCATTTTTTTTTCTCCCCTTTTCGAAAATATTCTGTAACTTTTCACTGCAATTGAATATGGAAAATCGCCGACACGTTTTTTTAGCGCTTCGTGTCCGGAAACCTGAGAACAAATCAAATTGGCAAAATATAATAATCGCTTTGAGTTATAGCGTTTTAAAGCTGATTCGGACGTTCGAATTTAGACGTCGTAAAAAATTCGACAATTCATTTTATTACTAAATGATTTCCATATTTAGATAGCCAGCTCTATAAGCTTTAATTTGATATCTGGGTTTAGCTATATTAAGTGTAATCTTAAGACGCTAGAGCTGTTATACTGGAGACACCCCCGAAGGTACACTGTAACCTTAACCAATCAGAATAGCGGAAGACAAAAGCTAATAATTTTGCTTCTTTGATGAACTTCCTCAAATACAATTTCTTTTAAAAATTGCATGTTGTGCGATTGGTTCTCAAATTATTTGAAACCTTTAAAAAATCAGACAAAATGCACCTTGAACCTTAATTGTTTAGTGGTCTTTGAGTCTAAGCCAATGAGATCACTAGTTGAAACAATAAAAAAACGTTGACATTCCATCGTGCATTGCCGTTAGCACTTTCCTCTTTATGCGGATCATTACTTAAAAACTCATCTTTTTAGGCTTGCATATAATTTATAGTATCTTTTATTTATTTTTTTTTATTTGCTTTTCAAACGTAATTTGTAGTGTTTTTTGTCTTTGTTTTTAATTCATTATAATACTTATGACTTTTCTAAAATTGAAATGTAACTTAGCTAGTCCAGGATTGTTTATATATGTAAAGTAATTGCAATTTTTTTCAATATTTTATACATTGTAAAGCGCTTAGGACAAGTAGTGATTTTGCGCTATAGAAATAAATTATTATTATTAGAGCAGTTTTCAAATGAGTGTAAAAAGTAATTACACTATTGCTTTGTTTTTTCATTGCTACGCTTTGTGATTGGCTAAAACATCTCGCACCACTTTCTCGACCAATCAGAAGTAAAATCAAAACCAATCGTGTTTTCCCGCGCTTGGCGCCGCCGACATGTAATTGTTTCGAGCTCTGATTGGTTCATTGGATTGTTGACGACTGCTGTGATTGGTCAGAGTAATTACTTTGGTTTTACTTTTACCACACTCAATTGAAAACTGCTTTATTATGTGTTCCTCGGTGGTCGCGTGGTTTATTGTCGGGACTAGGAGTCGGGAGGCGCGAGTTCAAGTCCAGCTCGGGACGTCATTTTTTTTCTCTTTTTTCTTTCTTTTTCGGACTGGACATTATGAAAGTGATGTACTGTTTTTTTTTTGCGTTCGTCAAAAATCCTTACATTTAACTTTAAAAAATATCGAACCGTGTCAGTGTGAAAACATAAGCTTACCGCAATATTTCTTATTCACGAGTTGGCTCTTAGGAGCCTTTGATTAAACATCATTGAGATTATACAGTACTAGAGCATTTGTCTGACAACTAGACAATTTCTCACCATTTTCGCCTTGAAAATTATCTTCAACTGCAGAAACCATCATTTTAAATTTTGGTTTTCTACGCAAGAAACCCATTAAATTGCCGCGGGAAATTTTCAACCAATCACAGGCTGGTTTTTGAGACGACAATACCACTTTATATACACCTTATTCATAAATGGCGGCCGATTTAGTTTTCTTTTGTATTTATTTTAATTAGCCTCACTAGCCTCGTTAGCATGTGCAAAATTCAAAAGAACTTATACTCTAAAATAAGGCTAGTGAGGCTTATTAAAATAAATACAAAAGAATAATAATTCGGCCGCCATTTATCAATAAGGTGTATTGGCGTCTCAAAAGCAGACAAAAGTATCTGAGAATCGTGATACTGATTGATATTGATTGATATATCAATTATTGATCATCGATTTTATTAATTTAATATGCCGGGCACTAGCCACGACCACTACCAAGTGCTGCCAGTACTACTGCAATTACCACTACCACTGCCATGACTGCCACTATCCTCTACTATGGATCTTACATATATCCAATAATATATATAGATAGCCCAAGCCTAACAGCGTCGCACTTTGAACAAGCTTAACTAAGGTGAAAGGTTGGAAGCACAAGAATTAAGATTGACGAACGGGCTATTTTCAATTTTAGCAATTCTCAAAAACAGTATTACGCGACCGTCTGCACAGTACATTTTTATAGACCGTACAAAAGTTCACAAAAACAACTTTTCTCTGTCTGGAATAACTAGTACCACTACTTTCCGAATAAAATACAGTTTTTGTTTGTCAAAAATTGCTCGAGAAACTGATTTGAAAATCAGAAATTGCAAAAATACACAAACATATTTGCATAAGGCGATGCGAGTGAAGATGGAACTGTACTATAAAATCAGTCTTGTTTTGTTTATATAAAATCGCTTTTAAATCCATCTAATGAATGAACAAACACATAAAAATGGACAACACAATCTTCTTTCGAAAACATTTATTGAAATCTCCATTAGTTTACGTTTAAAAGCAAAACGCGTACCATTTAAGCTTAATTATAGCTCATCGAGTTCAAGCTTTCTTCGATGAAATTCAAGAGATCGATAGAACTGAATTCAAGCACGTTTTAAAATCAATTCTCCAAAACTAACAATAAGACCAATAAAAAGTCACTCACAGATTGATATCAACATAAATTCTCATCGAAAACAGTAATCTGTTTTACCTTTAGTCCCTCGCTTGCTTGGAAATTCAAATCTCCGCTTCTGGTTCTGAAATCCGTAGAAAACAAACAACTCCCGCATTGATAAAAAACAAGATTTTATCCCTGAAAGCTCGTCTTTTTACACTAAAGCGGCTTCTGAGTATCCCTTAATTAGTATCCTTGTCTTGAGTAGCAAACCGCGAAATATTCAGGGAAATAACGCCTTTAATTTAAACGGTTTTCTCCGCTCAGTAAAACATCAAAGTGTTTTTCTAGCTGACGTGACATTCGGCCGTGTAACCGCGCGAAAAACAAAGCCTCGCTTTGGTTTCAACATGACGTCGTACGCGCATGTTTTCCGACGTCATACGCGCCCGCGACCTAGTCCTGCGCGAAGGCAAGCTAGTCCTGCGCGACGGCGGAGAGCGGCGTCGGGCACACGCGCGCCCGCGAAACATTCCGCTAGCCATGACCATGAAAAATGAAGAGCATCGGTTCTATGAGTATGGAGCTGCGCAGCCAGGCCTTCGGCCTGGCAAGTGCTCCGCTATGATGAAGCAGTGCCTCACAGAACATGTCACTGCAGACTTATGGACACAAAATCATTACCTAAGAAGAGCAGTATTTTTATTTCTCTGGAAAGCTTGAAATTCTCCTGTCATCAAAATGAAACTTAATTTTTCCTTAAGATCAAAGGGTGAATATCATATGGAGCAATGCAGATAACAATAACCTGCCACATCCAAATTGTGATGTAATGGGACAAATCTCTCGGAAGATGAGCTGAGTGTATGTACATATATTAGAGCGACGGGCTGGCGTTGAGTAAAAATGAAAGTAATTTTGCGTTTTTGCATCATGTTATGCTTAGTTAAGAGTGATTGACTGAAAAATCTTGCACCACTTTCTAAATCAATCTGAAGTAAAGCTTCCTTGCACTGCATTTCCATGTGCTTGGCACTGACTGCCAGGTCTGATTGATTCATTGGAATGTCTGCATCTCTTGTGTGGTCACAGTAATCTTTCAATTGGTTTTGGTTTAACGGCACTGGATTGAAACATTACGGTCAGGGGCATGGATTATTACCTTAGTTTGATTGTACGAGCTTCCACATTCAGTATCATTCTGCCTTTCAACAAAGGGTTTTCCTTTTCGATCAGTTTCCCCGATTGATTCATCATCAAGATCATGTCAGATTCGATTTTCTTGGCCAAACCTTCCCGATAATCCACTCTTCTCTTCTTTTCAAGGTCCAGTAATTCATGTAGCAATCCATTCTGATTCTCAGGGGACAAGCATAGAAACCAGTTTCTGATTCTATCTGCCTTCATATCATAAAACTGTCAATAAAAAATATATATAATTGGTATGATATGGTGACCACAACCGATCTTTATTTTACCAGGGAGAAAAGACAGTGCCAGAACTAAAAAGGCTGGAAACACAAGTACAACAGTCTGTTTTCAAAATTAAAGGTTATTGAGATTAAATGTTTTGCAGTTTGAAAGTATTGAAAATCAGTAACAGAAATTTCCATGACATATTCGACACAAACAGTGGAAACGACAAATGCTTCATTTATTGTTCTATATCAGCAGTGCACATTCCCCTTTACAGAATACGAGGCCATAAAAGAAAAACTATGACCGTGTTCTGACATCTTTAAACTAAAACTAACCTTCCGGCTTCCCGTGGCCAATTTCTCCCACGATTTTATACTCTTAATTTAATATCTATTAAAACAGAATGAAAGAAAATGATCATATGTTCAAACCGCACACAAAAAGCTTCCTTTTCAAACGGTTGCAGCGATGAAATTTTACCTAGGATTTGAAAAGTAAAGAAGCCTCTACGACACGAAAAGACAAAAAGAAAATTGACAAAATATTAAGGGACACTGTCATGGATTCTCATGCGCGGACCAGGCTCACTTCCGGTCTACCAGAAAACATTTGGCCGCAATACATACTTACGACGTAAGCCGGAAGTCACATGAAATCGAGGCCTAAGGGCCACCAAATGTCTTGCGAACTCCAAACAAGTACATATGGCGGCAGAAGCAAGAGCCATTTACGATTTACAGATTGGGAAAATCACCCCAGAAGATATTCCTGAAGCAGTTATAGAAAATGAAAATGACGTTGGAAAGTGGAGGGTGGAGAAACTAAATACGACTAAAAAAAAGGAGAAAAAAGGAAATCTGTAATCACTTTCATAATGTCCAGTTCGAGGAAAAAAAAAACAAGAAAAATTCACGGCCGTAAATTGAACCGGGGCTTCTTAGTACAAATCCAGCGCCTTAGTCCACGAGACCACCGAGAAACACACGCTTATTTGAGACTAAATTTTGTTATTAAATGGTAGATACGCATCTGCAAAACGCGTGTCTTGATTAGAAAAGTTTTAGATCCGTTTTCTGTCGCATAAAAGACTCCAAATGCGAAACATCTTTAAGCTTATTGTTGTTTATATTCGTTTACAACAAATTAGTTATTGTTATCGCTGGATTCACGCTGTTCTTGTTACGAAACGCATTCGTAACAAGCATCACGTCACTGAGTTTAGAGCTGATGGAAGGAGTGAGCGAGCGAGTGAGTGAGTGAAGGTGCGTCTGAGAAAACTTTGTTTCGTGTTTGGTTTATGTCTATCGAGTTGTATGGTGTGGAATTATGGAGGGCACGATAGAAACGAAAGAGTGTCAAAGAGTGGCTCGAGGCGATACGGAGCATCTCCAACTTCATGAGTACATGAACTCGAAGAACTCGCACTAGCTGAAAGCATGAACCAGTTCCTCACATCACAGCTTAAGCCGTGTAGAAACGTAGGGCGAAAAACAAATGTAGTACAAACTGATCGTGGGATTTGGAATACGTTATCCGAGCGCGCGAAGAATTCAATAATCATAAAAAAAAAGGTTGCGAACCTATTGTAGCAACAAAAATTATGTTATGTAGGAAATGGGATTTATGATCCCACGGCCGGGTTATGGACAGGGCGAAGTAGAAAAGGTAATTTAATTTTTAAGTTTGTTAAGCAAATACTAAAAGACAGTTTCAACAATAAAGTTCCCGTTTCGTGTATATTTGTCATTTTGAATTTTTTTGTATTTTTTTTCAATCCGCATTCTATCATCCTCAAATTCTTATCCGTCATCCGCCACCATCCAGTCTATATTTTACCAGTGTTTACAGACACTCGAACCTGATATTGTGAACGGATCATTGTGTAATCTCTTGGCATTCCTGCACGTCGCATTTAGTTTGCTACACGTACCGTGCTAAGAGTCTTCTGACGAGTTCCAAGCTGTCCATGGTTGCAACCGTATTTCGTTCGATGCCCAATAACGTATCATACTATTTGGACGTCAAAGACCTAGTTGTTTAGGGGATAGGCTTTCGCCAAAATGGGTTGCATTGCGAGCAGAGAAGAGAGGGCAGCCATTGCACGGAGCAAAGCCATCGACCAACAATTAAAACTGGACAGTGTTCGCGCAAAACGCGAAGTCAAGTTATTGCTTCTCGGCGCAGAAGAATCTGGCAAAATCACCTTAATAAAGGAATACAGTCGGTACAAGCCAGTCGTTTTTAGAACTACAAGAGACGACGCTGGTGTAACTCAATGTTTCCGGAGATCTAGAGAACATCAACTATATTCACTTGATAGAGTTAGAGCTCCTGGTTTTAATTACGGGCCAACTGAACAAGATATTTTGAGAACAGAAGTTAAAACAACAGGCATTGTTGAGGTTCAATTTGATTTCAAGAACGTTCCTTTCAAATTGATCGATGTGAGCGTCGACCTACTTGTCGACCTGCTCAAAAGGTCTGAGCGTAATAAGAAGATTCATTGCTTTGAAGATGTCCATGCTATAATATACTGTGTTTCATTAAATACCTATGATTTGCCGTTACAAGAGGATGAAACAACAAACCAAATGGAAGAGAGTTTAAATTTGTTTGGGTCAATAATCAACAACAGATGGTTTGTTGAAACAGACGTTATAGTCTGTCTTAACAAAAAAGATTTATTTGAAGAAAAACTTCTTACTTCACAACTCATGAACTGTTTTCCAGAGTATTCAGGTTCCAATACATTTGGGGATGCAGTTCTTTATATTAGGAGACAATTCGAGGCAAAGAACTTGAATCATGATAGACAAATATATGTTTATGTTGAAGATGCAACAGACATAGTACAGAATCGGCTCAATTATGTATTTAATGCAGTTAAAGACATATTACTTAGAAATTGCCTGCGCAGCCTACAGAACCAATCTACCTAAGGGACCGTTCATCATAATTTATGGGTTGGGGGGTGGGGGGCGGGGGGGGGCGGCTATGGGGATCTTATTTTTATCCTTAAATATTTTTTCTAGCCCCCCTCCCCCCTGATGATGTAAGATATTTTTTTCTGCCCCCCCCCCCCCCTCATGAGAGCTTGCGGACAAAGGTAAAATACCATGACCCCCCCCCTCCTCCTCCCCCATTTATCTAAGACCACCACTATCACCACCAATCTACCGTGTTTGCTTTAAAATACCTTTGAATTGCTGATAAAAACAACATTAGGCTTCAACAATGAAGTCTTTTTTAAATCCTTAAGTGAAGAATAAACATACCAAGAAACGTTGAGTGATTCTGACTCATCAGGTTCTGAATCTGACTCGGAATCTGATGACAGTGGGTACAATTGGCCGCTCATTACAACAAATACTAGCCAAAAGTGGTGGAAGAGCCACAAGCTTCCTCCTAGGAAGAGTGACAGGTGGACAGGTGTCACAGTCTTCTGGGTTGAATAGATCTTTTCGCACATTAACGTAAATATCTCCTATTTCAGTCTCGTAATTTTATTCTGTTAAATGATGAAAAGCGCTTTGATTTCACTTGGAATTCATCGATATCTTTTTTTAAGTAGACCTAAAGTACCGTTAAAATACTTGTCTAAAATAATAACTTTATGTCAGTGTCGAGTATTTAGGTTACAGTTAGCTATATTGGGGACACTTTAAAATAACCTAATAGAAAATAGATAAATAATGTTAATAATAATCTAGATGAATCTAAAAAGTAATGAAGTAGTGATGAAGTAGTGATGAAGTCTTTTGTAATAAAGAAGAAATATCGGCAAAGTCGAATTTTCCAGTTTGTGATTGTTTTATATATACATTTATAGGTTATCATGTAAGTTAAGGTTACAGTGTACCTTCGGGGGTGTCTCCAGTATAACAGCTCTAGCGTCTTAAGATTACACTTAATATACCTAAACCCAGATATCAAATTAAAGCTTATAGAGCTGGCTATTTAAATATGGAAACCATTTGGTAATAAAATGAATTGTCGAATTTTTTACGACGTCTAAATTCGAACGTCCGAATCAGCTTTAAAACGCTATAACTCAAAGCGATTATTATATTTTGCTAATTTGATTTGTTCTTGGGTTTCCGGACACGAAGCGCTAAAAAAACGTGTCGGCGATTTTCCATATTCAATTGCAGTGAAAAGTTACAGAATATTTTCGAAAAGGGGAGAAAAAAAATTGGAATGATCGCACGGAAATGCCTGTTGACGAAAAAGTTTTCGGAATTAGGAAATTCGCCGACACGTTTTTGTTTATTATATGTTAGCCTAGCTTCTGTCCAAATTTAAGGAAAATCGAACAAATTCCCTTTGAGTTGTAGCTCTTTAAAGTGTCCCCAACAAGCGAAAAATTAACTTTGAGAAAACGGCGCTTAAAAAAACATATCGCTTAATAAACAAACTCCGCCCACAAAAGTTATACCGTCATTTCTCCATCAATTTTCACTATTTTTCGATACTTTTTTTTTTGGATGAAAGTTCATTCTGTAAACTTTATTTTAACGCCAAAAAAAAATGTCAATAAATTTTCGATCTGAAGGTACACTGTAACCTTAAAATAGCTAAATATTGCTCAAAACAGTAAAAACCAGCATCTAAGAACCTCGATTTTTCCAAAATAGCTTTAAATGGTTCTAAACTTCTTACATATTTTGGTGTCTACTGAGAATTTAGTCTATTTAGGTTGTTACATAGGTTCTTGTTTTCTTAAGAGGAAAAAGTACTTGCTGATGGCCAGCAACTAGTCTATATGGGTGTGGCTCCTTCCTTATGTATAAGAAACAAAAAACACCTACAGGTTTTAACTACAGGTTATAACAGGTTATACTTACCTGTTATAACCTGTAGTTAAAGACTGCAGGTTCTTAAACTACAGGTTATAACAGGTTATAGCGGAGCTCTGCGGGCCGAAGGCCCGCGCGGAGCGCCATACTCATAGAACCCATGCCGTCATTTTTCATGGTCATGACCAGCGGAATGTTTCGCGGGCGCGTGTCCGTCCGCCCGCCGCCCCCCGTGTTGGGCATTTTGAAACGAAAGCGAGGCTTTGATTTTCGCGCCTTCGCGCAGCTACATGGCGAATGTCACGTCAGCTCGGTAAACACGTTAGTTGGAGCTGTGTTTAGCGGAGAAAACTGAGAAAACCGTTTAAAAGTCGTTATTTCCCTGCATTTTCGCGGTTTGCTACTTAAGACAGGTTTCACAATTTCTCGAACAGTGGTCAAGACCGCATTTGAGGCTGTGTGACTCTGCAAATCAAGCGTTTTTGGAGGAATATAGAGCTAAGTGTTTTTATCTCGTTAATGCGCTTGCGCATTAAGCGAGATTTCGAAGTCGAGTACTAAAAAAGGGACAAAAGTTGTTAACAAAATTTTGTGGACTTTTGTCCGGGGGGGTTTCTTGTTCCTTCTTTATAGAAGCTATATTAGGGCATTGAGGATGTGGTTGGTTAAAGCGGTTAGGATTTCAAGAAGGGCGTCACATACTGCCACTAAAATGTTTGGGGAGCACCCCCGGACCTATTGTTAATTTCCCTAGGGTATTGGGATGTCAGAACTTGTGATGAACTTGTCATATCTCACATTACGTTACCGCAAAGGTATTAGTCCTTCTTAAATTTCGATATCTCACGTTACCTATCAGTTTCAATCATTTGTCGTAAAGCCATTATAGCTACTTTAAAAGGGTAAAAATAGGTTAAATGCGTTTTCTTGGGAAACGTAGTTTGAGAATTTCACGGTGTATTTTACTAATGGAGAGGTTATAAGAAAGTTAAATGGGACAGAAAAGTTTGTGTGTTAATATGAGCGGTATGGCAGAGCAAAATAGCATGAACTTTGCGTTTTTTTCTATTGAGTTGTGGTTACACATACCTTGGGTTTGGGGCCTTCCCAAGGGTTAATGGCTTGGGTTCGGTTTATCTCAGGTTTCATCTTACCCTTGGGGATGCGGTTACACAGTAAAAGACTCCCCAGGGTAAAATATAATAAGATATGAGTTCACTGACACTGCAGTTTACGCGCGAAAACGTACAGATCGACATGGATGACACGAATCGAGATCTTGTAAGTTTAATTTCAGTCATTCTCCTGCTTATCATTTGATAAATATAACAATCCGGCATTTTTTTTTTGCGAGAAGACACCGAAGAAGACGCCTTCAACTACGCTATCTTCAAGGTTTGTCGGCGTTTTATTTACATTTAGGAGCTCGCCACGAACTTGCTCGTCGCCAAGGAGGGCTTGGGTATTTCCACGACCACAGAATTGGTTTCAGCAACTTCTAAATAACAATGCACTCGATCACTGGTGGAAAGAAAATTTTAGAGTTACAAGTAAGCGTGCAATTAACCAAGCGTATCAGAGGTCAACTCAGCAGCAGGCAATTTCCTGTATTAGCTACGTTCTGCATTATGATTGGCCAAGCGGTTTGATTGTGCAATAGTATGGTAAACATGTCATAGTTGTGTTGATTTTCGAAAAAAGGGACAAAAGTTGTTAACAAAATTTTGTGGACTTTTGTCCGGGGGGGTTTCTTCTTTCTTCTTTATAGAAGCTATATTAGGGCATTGAGGATATGGTTGGTTAAAGCGGTTCGGATTTCAAGAAGGGCGTCACATACCGTCACTAAAATTTTTGAGGAACACCCCCGGTCCTATTGTTAATTTCCCTAGGGTATTGAAATGTCATGAACTTGTCATGTCTTACGTTACCTCACCACAAAGGTATTACAGTTCTTATTAAGTTTCGATATCTCACGTTAGGTATCAATCTTTCAAATTTGTTTTTAAGTTTATGTGTCCTAGACGTTCTACGCTGTTTGCGTTTTATGCTTTTTGTTTCCTGTGTGGATGTGTCGGAGACGTTCTACGCTCTTTGCGTCTTATGCTTTAGAAATTTCTTTGTCCGCTTTTTGAGATTTATAGCAGAGTTGTTTTTCAACTGTTTTAGAGCTGACCTCATCGCCTGACAGATTGTACATGTTTCTTATCTAAACCACAGAAACAACAATGTTGAGGTGTCATGATTATGCAATAGTATGCAAGAGAGGTGAGATTTTGCCTATTCAGCTAACTAAAAATGTTTCGGTTTGATTACGCAAGAGTATGCATTACGGTTTGATTATGCAATAGTACGCAAAAGACGTAATAATTTTGCTGATTTTGTTAACAAAGTTTATCAAGCAAGCATTTTAAGAAGAATTTTTCGCCGTGTCTAAATGCCCGGCAGCCGGGCACGGTCTCAAATAGACTAAATGCCCGGCAGTCAGAAATTTTCACAAAATTTTCACTGAATGGCTCTTTCAAACCTTTTGAGAGTATTTGATGTTCGTTGAGAAATGTCAAGCGATTCCAAAAATTATTTTTCTTTTCCATTTGACGAAATATCCAAGCTTGACATTTCTAAACGAACATCGAATGCTCTTAAAAGGTTTGAAAGAGCCTTTCAGTGAAAATTCTATGAAAATTTCTCACTGCCGGGCATTTAGTCTATTTCAGACCGTGCCAGGTAGTCTGCAGAAATGTTCTTAGTGTCGTAAACATAGCGATCTTATAGTATACCGAAGCTTGAATATTTCGTCAACTGGAAAATCGAAATAATTTTGGGAATCGCTTGGTAATTCTAAACGAACTTTACTAAAGAGGTTTGAGTGAGACGTTCAGTCGAAATTCTGTGAAAATTTCTGACTGCGAGTCTCAGCAGAAATTTTCTAAGTGTCGAGAACATAGCGATCTTATGGTATGCCCAAGCTTGGATATTTCGTCAACTGGAAAGCAAAATAATTTTTGGAAGCGCTTGACATTTCTAAACGAACATCGAATACTCTCAAAAGGTTTGAAAGAGCCATTCATTGAAAATTTTGTGAAAATTTCTGTTTGCCGGGCATTTAGTCTATTTAAGACCGTTCCCGGCTGCCGGGTATTTAGACACGGCGCATTTTATAAGCGATTTCAGCGTGTAGATTTTTTTCAAGAGAGATTTTGTCTATAACACAACAGATCGCCCTTGTTAGTGAACACCATCTTAGCTGAACCGCTTCCAAATATCCCTCTAGCAAAGAAAATGCAGACATCTCTTAATTTTCCATCAACCCTACCCGTCTGGCTTTAAAAGCCACTGTTAAACAATTTACAACATCACACAATATTATACAACAAAAGACAAACTGTAACCTCAACAAAATTAGCGATTTTCTAAAACCATACATTTTCTAGTAAACATCAATCTATTGAGATTCCTTAAATTCCTTCGAAACAAAACACTCCCATATTATGAAATGTTTTATCACAATCATTGTCACACAACAACTGATATATAATTATACCTTTAAAATTTTTCATAAGAAGAACCTTCCTTCTTTAATTTACGAAATAACTTTGTCACACCGATACCCCTACAACTTTACAAAATTAACACCCCATCAACGTACCGCCTTAGACACAAAATCTGCACATATTAAAAAAAAAGATGCAATTTCATTCGAAACGTACTCTCCACTCCTAAAACCAAAAACTATGAACACTTTTTACAAGAATTAACTTCAAATAGCAATCAAATACAAACCAATTCATTTCTTAAACTTAAAAGGATCCATTTAATCCCTAATAGTTACATGGCAGTTAGCAAACAGATGACACCGGAAATACAAAACTCTCGACTTGAAAATAAAAAACAGACAAATAGTATATATTCGCAAATAGCCCATTCATAATTACCTTATGCAGCCATTTCTTTTTAAACCCTCCACATACCAAAAATCAATCTCCGCTTAGCTTTTCAAAAAATTCCACATCGATCTCGATACAAACACACAACAGCGTTAAATTAATCCTTCAAAAACCATTGACAAGTAGCTAATTAGTCCATCACAGACATACCGCTAATCGATACCGGAAAACGTAGATATTTCGGCCCTCCCACAACTAAACAAGTTTCAACAAAATATTGCACATCACACAACATTTAATAAAGCAATCTTAAACAATTTGTCAATGTTGCTAACCCTTACATTTAAAAGCGATTTCCGACAACCCATCTTTAATTCATCTTCATTTTCTTTCAACTTACCAATTAAACGTTATATAAAAACACAGACCTAGGGATTGTCTTATCAAACATATCAATCAAAATATAAAAGGTATCTCCGCAATGCCGCAATGTTCTTACTTAAAACGATTTACACCTTTTCAGTTCAAAAACAAAAGAGAGTAATCACTAATTTTTCCGTCTAGCTGTAAATCTAATTTTAAGACAAATTCGCCGACAACTGCACAAAAAAGTGCTTTTCAAACACTACGAACAATGTCTGTCTTGAATACCAAAAAATAAAACAATAAGGTAAAACCTAAATCTTTTAACAATATACACATTCTGCAATTTCTTACGACAAAAAATATTGCGAAAACGTTATTATAGTAAGCCCATTGACTAACTATAACATGCCATATGTGCAAGCTGAACCTTCATCTTTCACGCAATCGGCACACCCTTTTATCGCGCAAATAGACACATGACTAAGCAACACCACAGCTATCCTTAAAATAACAAACAAGTGGCTACAAGTATAAACTCGATGAAACTTTAGCACGTTTCGAAATCTTATCATAACTTAAATGACACGCACTATTTAGAGTTTCTTAATATAGTCCTCCTTATTTTAAAGAACATTGTAATTGAATTTCGATGATGCCTCAACTGAAAAAACATTCACTTACACTCATAATAATATCACGTTATTCCGTTCTACATAAAATCTTTGTCCCGTATGTACGCTTTGAAAAAATTGAATATTCAATTTTACCCTCCCCCCGTCACCCCCCACACTGAAAAAAGACAAGACGACCCAAAATAACATCGAACTGAAACAATTTTTTTCTAAAATCAAACAGGTGCCAGCAAAACAAAATCACATAAATTGCGCCTTTCGCGCTCCATCATAGTCCGTGATTTAATGTGAACGCCGAGGAGAGAGAGAGAGCGGGGGGGGGGGGGGGGGGGGGGGGGGGGTACAATTTAAGATAAGCATGTGTGCCGCCAGGGTTCTCAAGCCCTGACCCTATTAAGAGTAGAAAATCAAAAACAATCAGAACTTGTCATGAACTTGTCATATCTCACATTACGTTACCGCAAAGACATTAAGTTCTTCTTAAGTTTCGATATCTCACGTTACCTATCAGCTTCAATCATTTATCGTAAAGCCAAAAATAGGTCAAATGCGTTTTTTTGGCAAACGCAGTTTGAGAATTTCACGGTGTATTTTTACGAATGGCGACGTTTTAAGAAAGTTAAATGGGACGGGAAAGTTTGTGTTTTAATATGAGCGATATGGCAGAGCAAAATTTGCGTTTGTTCTAGTACGCCGGTGGCGGCTTAGAATTTTAACATGAACGCTTATCAGCATAAGTGGAAAAGCGTTATTTCCTGAATTATTCTAGAGCTCTCACGCAATGCAAGTATGAACGTCCCAGTATGGGAATCCCGAAACGTCAAGTTGGATATCGAGTTCGAGTTCGAGTTGGACTTCGAGTTGGATTTCGAAATATGAAAAACTATAATCGATAAAAATCGACAGTCGAACCTCTCCTTACGGACACCTCTCTAATACGGATACCTCTCTATTACGGACAGTTTCCTGTGTCCCGACAAAATTCGCACATATTTTCTTTAAAAAGACCTCTATAATACGGACCCTCTTACGGACAACGGACACTAAATTCGGTCCCAGAGAGCAAATTAATATAAACTTAACCTCTTTGTCACGGACACTCCGGTGATCAGGTGATGATAGTTTGAGTAAGTAATACAAGTTCCTGTTTGCGGTTACAAACATGTATCGCAAGACGTTTTCAGAATAGACCTTATCACGGTTTTTCCAAAATTTTATATGGGCCTGATAGCAATAATCCATTGACACTGCTGGGAAAAGCATCTCAAAAATAGTAAAATGGCCGAGTTTAAAAGCGATATATTTTAAAATAATGGAGATATAGCTCCGCAAAGTCGGCAAATTTCACAGACGTTTGTATCGCGCGGCCAAATTTCTTGCCTACCGGTAGGCAAGAAATTTGGCCGCGCGGATCTGGATCAGTAAAATCCTGTACAAGATAAACTAGTAGTTTCCACTGGAAAGTGAAGTGCTGCGAGTAAAGCTTATTGCAGAAGAAGACTTGTTTGGAGATATCTCGTTAATTGCATGTACTTTAGATAGTGAACAGATGAGCGACTTGATCTATTTTGCCATTGGGTCCCATTGGATTAACTTGGCTAATATATATGCCGTTCGAACGGCAAAACCGCACGGCTACTGAACGGATGAACGCGAAGTATGAATAAAGCCGTTTCTGATGGCTCAAAACGGGAAAGTTTGCAGAGATTAGCGACCTTTAATTCTCTCTCAATGTAATGTGCGACTCTGATGAAGATAACGAATGGAAAGCAGAACCATGAAGGCCTTGCACGCTCAGCTTATTACAAGTGCACGACTCATCGTCGTACATTTTTATCCAATTGAATTCCGGTTATGCAAAAATTGCTTAAACTCGAATCCTTCGTAGAACTCGAAGTTTACGCTAACTGTTAAAAAAATCGATTACATTGAAATGGCATTATTTGGCAAGAGAATAGACCAAAATCTTGTTAAATTTTAAATATTCCCGGAAATTTCTTTCACAGTGTGGCGCGTTTTAGCAACTGATCTTGAAAATCCACCGGCATAAAGCCATCCGAGCCAAATGAACAAGTATTTGAGAATGCAATGAAATTCATCGGAACTTGAATATAAAATTTGAACTCACTTCAGTCAGAACAGCGAATTGATAATAATTATGTTTCGTTTCTTGATAGATCATGGCAGGGAATCCCGAAACGTCGAGTTGGACATCGAGTTCGAGTTCGAGTTCGAGTTCGAGTTCGAGTTGGACTTCGAGTTGGATTTCGAGTTGGACTTCGAGTTGGACTTCGAGTTGGACTTCAAGTTAAAAAAACAAAATACAAATATGAAAAAATATAATCGATAAAAATCGACAGTCGAACCTCTCCTTACGGACCCCTCTGTAATACGGACACCTCTCTATTACGGACAGTTTCCTGTGTCCCGACAAAATTCTCACATATTTCCTTTAAAAAAGACTTCTATAATACGGACCCTCTCTTATACGGACAACGGACACTAAATTCGGTCCCAGAGAGCAAATTAATATAAACTTAACCTCTTTATCACGGACACTCCGGTGATCAGGTGATGATAGTTTGAGTAAGTAATACAATTTCCTGTTTGTGGTTACAAACATGTATCGCAAGACGTTTTCAGAATAGACCTTATCACGGTTTTTCCAAAATTTTATATGGGCCTGATAGCAATAATCCATCGACACTGCTGGGAAAAGCATCTCAAAAATAGTAAAATGGCCGAGTTTAAAAGCGATATATTTTAAAATAATGGAGATATAGCTCCGCAAAGTCGGCAAATTTCACAGACGTTTGTATCGCGCGGCCAAATTTCTTGCCTACCGGTAGGCAAGAAATTTGGCCGCGCGGATCTGGATCAGTAAAATCCTGTACAAGATAAACTAGTAGTTTCCATTGGAAAGTGAAGTGCTGCGAGTAAAGCTGTTTGCAGAAGAAGACTTGTTTGGAGATATCTCGTTAATTGCATGTACTTTAGATAGTGAACAGATGAGCGACTTGATCTATTTTGCCATTGGATTAACTTGGCTAATATATATGCCGTTCGAACGGCAAAACCGCACGGCTACTGAACGGATGGACGCGAAGTATGAATAAAGCCGTTTCTGATGGCTCAAAACGGGAAAGTTTGCAGAGATTAGCGACCTTTAATTCGCTCTCAATGTAATGTGCGACTCTGATGAAGATAACGAATGGAAAGCAGAACTATCGACTATGGTCTAACTAGAATTTCGAGGCGACTGGAGGCGTTGGAGCGATTTTACCGCCGATTTACTTCGGTGGATCCGATCGGCTCGATGAGCGGAGTGCTGTCTCTTTCAGAGGGAGGACTGAAACAGTTGAACTAAAAATCGCTGGAATCGCGAATCGACCGCAAAACCACTCACTGAGACACAAGTAAACACACAAAGAAGTTCAGATGAAACAGTTTTATTCAAATATCGTTCCTAATTTTACGCTCAAACTCGAAGTGAATTTTACCAATAGAAATCCTTATAATTTCGCTATTACGCCATTTACCACGACGTTTATCACTTGAGCTTAGGCTACCTGTGCTGCCAGATGGTACGTTGTGACAAAAGGCAGTATCCTCTCGTGACCTTTTTTCTTTTGTGTAAGTGCCGATTGTCTAGAGGCAAAGAGACCTTTCTATGATGTTTTCTGGGTAACCCCGTGATTTGAGGCGTTGTTTGAATTTTTAAACGCTCTCTTCAAATGTTTTCTTTTTTATGAAGAGTTAGTTCTAAGCAATCTTATTGCTTTCGCCTTTAATGAATCCATATTTTACGCCTTTACGCCTGGTGGGTGGCGTGAGACGATGTGTGTACTGAAAGGTCTCGGTCGGCTTGTAGTGAGTGTTGATATCCAAGATGGAATCTTTTGTGAATCTTTTCCCTTTATTAAAACACTGTGGTGACAATCTAGTTAAATGCTGTTTTCTTTTCTTTTTTTTTTAATTTTTCTCGATTTTTTTCCTACTAACTCGAAATCCAACTCGAAGTCCAACTCGAAGTCCAACTCGAAGTCCAACTCGAACTCGAACTCGAACTCGAAGTCCAACTCGAGGTATCATTACTACTGAACCTACCTGCCCGGGGTTACCCAGAAAACATCAAGGTGTCTTTGCCTCTAGACAATCGGCACTTACACAAAAGAAAAAAGGTCACGAGAGGATACTGCCTTTTGTCACAACGTACCATCTGGCAGCACAGGTAGCCTCGCCTAAGTTCAAGTGATAAACGTCGTGGTAAATGGCGTAATAGCGAAATTATAAGGATTTCTATTGGGAAAATTCACTTCGAGTTTGAGCGTAAAATTAGGTATATTCGAAATGGGCGCGTAAAGAGTCGCGAGGACACATTCACCGTTCGCGTGGTGTGTCGGGTAAAAAGATCTAGCCTGACGGGGGTAGTCAGCAGCCGGTTGTCGACAAGCGAACCAAAATGCTCCCCGGGTCCCCTCGTGAGTATTATTGTCAAGTTGACAAGCAAACCAAAATGCTCCCCGGGTCCCCTCGTGAGTATTATTGTCAAGTTGACAATAATACTCACGAGGGGACCCAGTGAATGTGTCCTCGCGACTCTTTACGCGCCCATTTCGAATATATCGAAGCGAAGCTGACTCGAAACAAATGTTTCGCAGGGAACGCATTTTTGATGGAATTGCGTTGCGAGTGAACTGATACGGAACTTCAACATCTCTTCTTTGATTCTGCGGAGGAATTGAGTCGACAGGGTTAATTTCAGAGGATTTATTCGCTTCGATCGGTGGGCACTCCGGAAATCAGTGTTAGTATGTTATGTTATGTTATGTCTGCCTTGTCTTTTTCTTAGCAGTGGAGCACCGAAATAGCGATAACTCGCCGAAATCGCGTTAAATCGTCCCGAGGAGCAGGCAAACAACTAAGAATACAACACAGCAACAGGGTAAGTCAATTTTATTCACATACCATTCGACTTTTTAAGTTTTGAGACAAAACCGTTGCGTTCCCATACAAACCTTTATAAATCGAATCTTTGTAACACAATACCGCTCATAAAGCAAGGGTCACGTACCGGTTATCTGATATAGTGAGCTTGGGCCGCCTGTGCTAAACATAGCTTAAATTGTCCTGGCATGGGGAAAGGCAGCTCTAGAGAAATGACATGTTGTTACGGCCTCCTTCCATTAGATTCGGCAAATGTGAAGTTCAATGTTTTAATCGGGCCTTACTTTAAAGAATATTAAAGATTCAGTCACCATTTGTTGTGTCAATTGATATTTTGATAATTAATATTAATATCTCATCTGATCAGATATAAAGTCATTGCACGTGACGTATTATCGATGTGGGCTTTTAATTGTTTTAAAATTGCGGCAATCTATTGTATTTGATTTAGAAAGTCTTTTCCATTGTCAAATATCCCAACAGAAAATAGACAATGAATAACTGAAAATGCACTGTGTAATTTGAACCAACAACACATTTTCATCGTCAATTAGCTAGGAAGGCGGGAAAAGTCTTTCACTTTCACTTCCCTAACATCAAAATTATTTACATTCACACTCGTGATTCTTTGTTACTCATAACTTTTTTTGACTTGCACCAACATGAATTTTCAAACCAAGTTCTCTCAATCTTCTCTATCCTGCCAAGAACCATATCCAGTTGACTACTGCGCCTCGCATTTTCTACATAATGTCTGATTCTACAACGCCATCTTTACCATATTTATTTTATATTTATTTTAGATTCTTCTTTTTTTTAACCTCATGTTTCAACGCATTAACGAGATGGCTTTAAGAGCCCTTTGATTTATATTACGGAATCCAGTACCACAGGAGCGGAGAAAACGGACACTAAAACTCTCGAACGTTATGAATATGACGGCGAACAACCTTTGCCGGAGAAGAGAAACACTGGACATAGGACAAACAAACATAAGCAGAAAAGCAAGTAACGTCTAAATGTGATTTGCAAAAATTGTTTCGTTTAATAATAAGACTTAAGCTTGAGCTTAAGTTAAATGTGTTAATTTTACCAGAAGAATTTTCTCCAAGTTTTTGCATTCAGAGCTAAATTTACAACTTTGAATATCCGTGGTTTTGGCAATGAAGCGAAACAACGCTCTGTTTTTGATTTTGCGAAAAATTCCCGTTCTGATTTTATTTGTTTACAAGAACCTTTAGCGACAAGACAAAATGCGATAAATTCTCTGACAGCTATAAATGAAATGGCGCGGTAAAAGTTTCTGGTCGCCCGCTCTTGGTAAACAAGGCGGCGTTGCCATTCTTGTCGCTGAAAAGTTTACAATGGAAAAAAGATTCTTCTGGTAGAATTGTTAGTGTTTTAACTGAACTCGACGACACGAAAATTAATTTGGTTTTATACTTATGCACCCACGAATCCAAGTGAACGTACTTTTATGACACAATTCATGAATATTTTTTCCGAACTCTTTTAAAATTATTGCTGGCGATTTTAACTGCATTGAAAACGTTTCTGATAAGCTTGGAGGAAATCCTACAATTTCCATGGATTTGAAAGATCTGCACAGTGTTCTCTGGCGCAAAAAAACACGGCCGACTGAAAAATGCAATGCACATGGTAATAATGCGGATAAAACTATCGGTACACGTTTGGATAATTTTTTTATTGCTCAGGACTTGTATGATTCCTTTTTAAAATGTGAAATTTTGCCTTGTGTTTTTTCCGATCATGATTCCGTTGATTTAAGCCGCAATTTGCATAATGCATTTTCCCGTGGACCAGGACTTTGGAGGCTAAATTTAGAATTTGATATTTGCGATATGATCTCAGAAATTATTAAGAAACATGCATTGTACTGGAAAGCATTTACTTCCATTCAAGCTTTGTAGGATTTTCTTAAAGAATCTATAAAATTAGTTGCTATAGATTTTGGTCGAAGTAAACAACGCATATTAAGTTAAATCGCGATATTAAAAGGCCACGCAACTATAAATTCTTTGATCGAAGCTAAACGGGCTCTTATTGAAGGAGATAGCTCAGCGAAAACCACCATAGAAACGCTTGAAAGAGAAATTCGGGCCATTAATTTATCCCAAATGAGAGGAAGCCAAATTCGTAGCAGAGTCAAAAGGCTTGAAGAAGGTGAAAAACTTACCAAATTCACGTGCTCAGAAAAATACTGTTCAATCTATTTATAACTCCGCCGGTGTTGAAGTCTTTTCACAAGATTCCGGCCCATTTCGATTTTTACCGTAATTTGTACTTGCAAGAACCTGTTAATTTAACAGTCCAAACCGAATTTTTGAACAAACTTGTAAACAGATTAAGTGAGAGCGAAATTTTATCCTGCGAAGGATTTTTATCTTTGGCTGAAATTACCCACGCAATGCGTGGACTTTCTTCAGGGAAAACCCCCGGTTCAGACGGATTACCTCAACAATTTTTCGCTAAATTCTGGGATCTTTTAGGCCCTATTCTGTTCGAAATTATAAATTTAGTTTGGAAAATAATTCTCTCAGTGATTCAATGCAAGGAAGCGTGACTAGATTACTTTACAAGAAAGATGATAAGAAAAACCTCAAACAATGGTGACCCCGCCATTTCGCTACTCAATGTTGATTACAAAATTTGTTCAAAAGCTCTTACAAACAGACTTTCAAAATTGTTACCCTCGATTATTTCAAGAAGATCAAACTTGTTCCGTCCCAGGTAGGACGATTTTTGAGAATTTATTTCTCTTGCGTGACACTCTAAAATATTATATAAATATTACCAATGAAACTGGTATCTTGCTGAATATTGATCAAGAGAAAGCCTTTGACAATTGACATGGTAGAAAAACATTGGAAAACTTTTTACCAATGTTTTAAGTCGTTTTGGATTTGGCCCTAATTTCCAGCGGTGGATTTCTACATTATACTGTCAAGCAAATATGAAAATTATAGTTAATGTGTTTTTGACCAAAGAAATTCCACTCGAGTGGGGGGTGAGGCAGGGAGATCCCCGGTCTCCACTTTTGTACATTTTATGCGCAGTTTTGGCGACCAGTATAAGAAAGGATGATACTATTGAAGGTTTTCTCATTCCAGAAGCCTGAGGAAAGCGTTTTAAAATTCGCCAATAAGCGAATGACTCCACATGTTTTGTAAAGGACATTTTTTTCTTTAGACAAATTGTTTACTTTTATACTTCACAAATACGAGACAGGTACAGGGACTAAATTAAACGTGGCAAAGAGTACAGAAACCATGAGGTGCTCACGCCTTTCCAAGCTAGTAGATTAAAATTTGAACCTGTGAAAGGTTGTGGGGTGTTTTCACTACCACCCTATCGGCACTACTCATTACTAGGTTTTTAGTTAATGTTAAGACTATTTTCTTTTTCATTAAGACCATACTTTATGGTATATGGGTTTTCGAAATAAAGCGACTTAAATTTTCACAATGGCACCGAGAACTCTTGGGACACTGTAAGGGACATAAGGAATAACATCACAACACAGTTGCAAAGGGGGGGGGGGGGGGGGGGGGCTGGGACTCTGAGACCCTTAACCTATACTAGACCATTTTAGCTGCATTTTGCAACCCTATTCTAGAATAAACACCGAAAAATCCTACCCTATCCTAGACCTTTTCTAGACTCACTATTTTGCAGAAACTTGTTCACTATCACAGTCTAAGATACCAGGGGTCAGTAAAAATGTCGTACAGCACACCTTAAAATTTTTCCATTTGCCAGTAAACCTCGTCTAGACTAAATTCTTCATGCAACTGATCAGTTTTGTGGAAAATGATACCCTATTCTAGACCAAAAATTTCGGATTACTATACCCTATCCCAGACTAAACTGCTTGAAAACCGTACCCTTGACAGCGGCACATACCTATATAGCTCATATATGGGAGTACCCCCCTCCCCCCCGGGCAAATTGATTTCTCCCGAATGACCAAATAGAAATTTTCTGCTTTGTGGTGTCATCCGAATATTTGTGAAATACAACAGTCAAAGCTTGTGACTCTATAAATAATTTAGCTACTGGCAACTCATCATTCAATACCAGAAATGACTAAAGTAATCATGTGCAAACCAGAAAGGACTTTCAAGTGGACCAAACGACCGGAAATGAACTTTATAAATAATCCCTTATGGACTATAGACTTTCAAGTGACTCATGTAAACCGGAACTGACCTTGTATTATTGTAACCGGAAATGACTAGCTTTATAACGCAGGATGCCTTGTAACCGGAAATGACTAGCCTCTCAGGATAATATTCTAAACTTTAGGGATTTGTTATTGATGAATAAAACATTTTAAAAGGAAAAAACACTTTTGTTGTGTTTAGCGGAGAAAACGGTTTGCAAAATCGTTTTCCCCTGCTTTTTTTCGTGGTTTGCTACTCAAGAGAGGTTTCACATTTCAGAAACAGTGAGCTTTTGTGGAATTTGTTCAGTCTAAATGCACTGTGCAGACGGTAGCGTAATAAGCTTACTGTTTTTGAGAATTGCTAAAATTGAAAAATAGCCTGGTCGTCAATCTTAATTCTAATTATTCTTGTGCTTCCGACCTTTCACCTAGTTAAGCTTATCATCATCGTTTCTGTTCAGAGAGCTCCGCTGTTAGGCTAAGCCTATCTATATATATTACTAATCATCTTTGACATTACATCATTTATGCCACCTGAAGCCTTTTTAGCGTTGGCTTGAAAGTCAGTTATTGTCTAACTCTCTTATCATTGTACATGATAATTATTAGCTTTTTATGTTTTCATTATTTAGATAAGGTTTGATATTTGTATTTAAAAAAATACTGGCCATAAAGTGCTAATTATATTGGGGACACTGTAAGTAAAAGAAAGTAACATTACAAACTGAATATAAAATGATTTTTTGAAAAATCCCAGCTAGCTGTGGAAGGTTAAGAACGCTTTATCTTTTAAACTTGCATGTTGTGCGATTGGGTCTCAAATTACTCGAAACCTTAAACAAATTAGACTTAATGCACCTTGAACCTTGACTTTTTAGCGGTTTTCGAGTCTAGGCCAATGAGAACACTAGTTGAAACAATGAAAAAAGTTTTTATCCATCGTGCACTGCCGTTGAGCACTATCCTTCTTATGCGGATCATTACTTAATTAGTAAATAGGCCATTTGCACGATGACGTCATTTGACTACTACTACCAGAATTCATTTTGTTTTTCCTTTCTTATTTAAATTTTGTAATCCCAGTGCGGTTTAAATAACAATAGCCCTAATTTGCACTACAAAACAAAAAACTGAAGGATTCTGGTAGTAGTAGTCAAATGACGTCAATGGCCTATTGAGTAATGTCCAAGCGAACATACGCAAACGTCGTAGATGAGTCAAGCATCTCCCCTGACTGGCTGCAGAGGTTTCAGGAACAAGACGAAACTGATGCTTTAATGTTTAAAATTGCTTTTATTAATTCCTTCATTTAATTTTCTTATATTTTTTCTTTCTTACACCCACGACCCACGACTTTTTACCCACGACCCACGACATTTTACCCACGACCCACGACATTTTACCCACGACCCACGACATTTCATCCACGACCAACGACATTTTACCCACGACCCACGACATTTTATCCACGACCTACGACATTTTACCCACGACCCACGACCTTTTACCCACGACCCACGACTGACGACCATTAGCTACTCCCTGGAGAAACTAAAGTTTTGGTTGAAATGTAGACGACTCAACCAACAAGGAAATAAAAAAACAACTTTTAGCAAAGTAAGTGCTCAGCGAGATGAACAGCTGTGTATGTTTACATTTTATTGTTGTTGTTATTTGACATACTTACTTTTGAACTAACATACAGTATTCATCCTTATTTTTATTACAGAGCTTTGTCATTTAACGCAATACCGAAATACCGTAATATTATTTACCACCCAAACCCGGAACAGAGCTACACAAAACCGAAACATCAAAGCCATTTAGAAAACGATAAAGAAAACACGACGCAAAATTCATCAGTTTCATCATCAACGGAAAACCAGAGGTTAATTGTTGTTTGTACTTATTTTTGTAATGCAATAAAAAAAAATATATGTGCCATTCCCTCCACATTTCATCCTTTATATGAGCTGAACGCATGTACATAAAGTAGCAAGGAACAAGTTAACTTTGATTATGAATTAAATTAGGAGGCCCCATTTGGGGGGGGGGGGGGGGTCTGAGTATCTCGTATGCCATTAATTTTGGCCTAAATATCCCGTATCCCGTTAATTACTGTGTGGTTTGTATCCCTAAAATGCCAGTTACTACTGATGACGTCATTGCGCATAATAGCGGAGCTCTTGCCGGGCCGAAGGCCCGGCTGCGCAGCACCATACTCATAGAACCAGAGAACCATAGAACCCATGGCCGTCATTTTTCATGGTCATGGCTAGCGGAATGTTTCGCGGGCGCGTTGTGTGCCCGCCGCCGGTATGTACGGTATCCCTTATTATTTTGTATTTAAACACTTAGTTTTTATTTCAGTAGAAAAAGAAGATAAAAACAGCAGAATGCGGAATCGAACCCGGGCCGTATGATCTACTCCATGCACACTATCCACTGTACCACCGAGGACAAGCTGCCGGAAATTGCAATTTATAAGGGATATAAGATAATATGCTGCCAGCCCAGACCATATATAAGAACTAACCCTTTCGATACGCTGGAAATACTGGAATCAGTGCTTAACCCTAAATACTAAAATCAGTGCTTCAACCCTAGATACTGTAATCCGACCCTAAATTACACTGCATGCAATATATCTAAATACATTACAATAAGGGATACATGAAGTACCATACATTATGATCAGGAATACACCAAGTACCTAGGCCGCCGCCGGCGCCGCGGCCGCTGCCGCTTAGGGCTAACTCGCGGGCGCGTAGACCGTCGCAAAACATGCGCGTATGACGCCAAACAACATCCCGGATCTCATTCTCGACCCCAGAGCTCTTCTCTTTTGCGCATGACCGAGGGAGAGAAGAGCTCTGGGGAAGCCTGTGTCAGAGTTAGCTGCGATTGGTTTTCGGGTGAAACAATGCAAATGCATCCGATTGGTTTATTTTTGTACGCGCCAAAACTGAAACAAACGGCGCAATTTTTCCTGGGCACACGGGACCTGACGGGCAAGTTCTGGCTAGGAGCAAAAAGTTAGCAAAACAAACATGAACGAATCGAGCGAAACCTCGAAAAAACCGTGCAAGTTGCAAATTTTAAAATCTGTCGCTGTAATTCACGTCTTCTAAACTATTATGATCGAAGCGATCTTTTCGGGAAGACATCAGAAAGAGAAAATCTTCTGCAAGCGCTAAACGAAATCGGGAAGATCAAGATCGAAGTATCAAGACGGAAGACGTCCTTCCGACCGCGACCAAGATACGAAGGAAATACTTCAGAAAAATAACTGGACTGGCAAAGGGCATATGTTATTTCAGAAACCTTTGTTCAAAATCAAGGGAAAATCGTGACGTCGCACTGTTGTATCGGTGTTAATCAGTCCCCTAGCCAATGTTAACTGCGTTGATAATTTTTGCTAAAGTGTTCTATGACTATTTATCATGAGTGAGGCCCTGTTAGGGTTTTAGGATTATGGATTATTAGGGGTTTTTAGAGAAGGGATACGGATTATTGGCCACTAAATTTAAGGATTACGGATTATTTGCGTCCTCATTTTAAAATTACGGATTATTATCGATCATTATCACATAGATTGCTTTTTTCATAAAAAAGGATAAAAGGTCATAAAGAGAGGTAAAAGTCATACAGAGAATGACAAATATCAGGGCTTCAAATATTTATCTCCAATGGCCCCTCCGGTGCTCCTAGTCGCGGTAGTAGTCGCCAGTCGCTCAGTCTTCTGGGCAATATACTCAAGATGGCGGGTAGTTGAGAACTCACTGTAGGTGATCAAAGGTCAACAAAAGACTCGCTTAAAAAAATGGCATCTCTCACATCGCTGTTGCACCCGCTAAATGAGCCACTCCTTGAAGTTACTGGGGCAATTTATAAGCTTGAAAATTATGCCGAGCAGAATGGTTTAACCGTTCTCAACAAAAATATGTGTTGCTACTGAAAGGTAGCAACTAGCAAATACAACAACCCGGCAACTGATGAGGTTCGAGAGGAGAAACGAAACCATGGTGTTGCCTGAATGAAATAGTGGCATAAACGAAGCAGTCACTAGACTGTTAAAATTGCCAACGGAGGTTTTAGTATAAACAGCCAGCTCCACGCAGCTATAAAGCGTAGCAAATAGAAGCTAAGATTACAGCCTTGACTTAGACAAACTTTAACTCTCTACAAGTTGAATAGCTTATTAAGCTACCACTCTCTCTGCAATAAAGCTTGGATCCTGAAAATTAAAATCCTGCAAAGACAAAACTAAAATAACTGGGCCCAGCGTGACATTAATAGCAGGAAAGACATTCACGGTCAACAGATCATTTCAGATCCTGTCATGTCAGAGAGAATCAGTCAGTTAGAGAAATTCAAACCTTTCCTACATAAAAATCTACATGCCAATATTAATGGCAAAAACAACACACCAACCGCCAGGCAAAAAAAGGATGCTAAAATGAGGTCAAAAAGCTTCAAAATCACGGGAACCACAACCGACAGACTTGACCTCTAATCCGTTGCATGCACGCGGCTTTTGAAAGGTTTTAACACTCAGTCTACACTAAAACCCTCCTTAACAAACAGCTAAATATAGAATAAACTTTTTTAAATGTTATTTTATAGTGCCAAAGTTTTTTAATAAGTTCCAAGGTTTCGGGCTTTGCCCTTCTTCAGTGGAATTATGTTCGTTGAGAAATACGCCACGACATCTAAAGTTTAAAATGATTGTCTCTTGCATGCGCGCGCGTGACCTTCAGAAGAAACGAAAGTCAGAATTTAGGCCGCGCGGTTGACAGGTACCAAGTTGGAAAATAAGGCGCATCTCCTGCCGTTTCCTTTGCTTGTTTCCGCTGCAGAGCTTGACGCCGCAAATCTGCACGTCATCCACAGTGTCCATTGGAACTGAAGTGCTCTGCGACTGGAAAACCGGGTGCACTCTTGGTGATACTCCTGAGATGTTCGCCAAACCTTTCCCTAAGAGTGCGCCCAGTTTCGCCGATGTAAATGGCAGGGCAGCGACGGCAGGAGATGCAGTATATAAGGCCAGATGACAGACAGGTAAAGGACTGTCTGATGGTGAAGGAGCCTTTTGGAGCCAGTAGAGTAGTGTCATTTGAGATGTGGTCACAGGTACGGCAGCGGGGGTGTCGACAAGGAGCAGAACCTGCGGGCGAAGTAGTTTGATTTGTGTCGGACGTGTGGACCAAGACGTTTCGTAGGTTTTGATCTCGGCGATAAGCGATCATTGGTGGCTGAGGAAATGTTTCCTTGGTTTCAGGGTCGTTCGATATGATGCTGAAGTTGTCGAGCAAAATCTGTTTGATTCTGTTGTTCAGAGGATGGTAAGTAAGAACCAAAGGGATTCTGCTCTCCTTTTCATCGGTCAAGGTGTTCCGTTTGAGGGCGTCGGTCTGTGTGACATGTCGGATTTCCTTAAGATCATGTTGGAGAGTGTTTGCATTGTAACCACGCCTTTCAAAGAAAGAGGCCATTTCGTGTGCTCTTGCTAGAAAGTCGGCGTCATCAGAGCAGAGGCGTCGATAGCGTAAGAGCTGACTATGAGGTAGGCTTTCTTTGTAGTATCGAGGATGTAATGACTGGTGGTGAGATAACTGTGGGTATCTGTGAGCTTGTAGTAGATGGAAGTAGAGATTCGATTGCCAGAAATGCGTAAATTGATATTAAGGAAAGGCAGTTTGGTTTCAGAGATAGAATGTGTCAATTGAAATGCAGGGTGAAAGTTGGAAACAAAATCAATGTATTGATTTTGATTTTGTTTCCAACTTTCACCCTGCACTTCAATTCACACATTAGTCCTTATTAGGACTCATCAACATGGCATAGCTGTCGAGGATCTTTTGTGAGACCCTGCCTGGCTATGCCATGCTGACGAGCCCTAACTAGGACGAAACAGCTGTCCTTGGCTGCAACTGCCAGTGTGATATGGCTGTGCGCATGGGTAAGGTACTGGCCAGGCCGCAGGGTTGGTGTTCGAGTGTGTCACTTGCCTTTTTCGCATTTATGCTTGATATACAGTACGTAAATCAATTCACGTGACACAAAAGGGTAATCAGGGGTTGCTATAAATTGATTGTTTTAGAATTTTATTTTAGGGATTTTTTTTTACAATATTGGGATACGGATTATTTCCAAAATTTATCCAGGATTATGGATTATTAAGATCCCCCCTAACAGGGCCTCATGAGTATGTCGTCAATAGATCGTCAACGTTTGTCATCAAGAAAACTGCAAATGAAGTTGGCTAACGGTTACTGGAGGACGCCAAAGACCAATAGCAACAGCCCCAAAATGACGAAGACGAAAGAAGAGGACGACTGTCCTGTGACTCCCACCCCTGCTATAAAAAGAGAATGCGATTTAGTTGCCTATTAGCTCATTTGCATAAACATAGCTTTTTGCATCTGAAACAGTGAGAATTCAAGGAAATCTCTTGAAAACTTCCAGAAAGCAGGCTGAGTATGTGCACATGCAGGAAACCACAGAGGAAGTTTGTGTGTATCCCCTTTGAGACTTTAGATGTGAAAACACAATATGACATTTAATAGTCAGACCTTTATACGGATTGGGACACACAGATATTTAAACCTCATTAGCCAGGAATTAAAACAAACGACTTGAAATCTTGCATGGCACATTCTGAGTGTGTCTTGATATGGGAAAATGAAAGAAGAGGTTGTATCTGTTGCTGTTCGCAATTCAGGGCTGAAAAGAGAATGACAATTTGACCTATTGCTTGTTAGCTCATTTGCATATAAACACAGCTTTTTGGACCTGAAACAGTGTAAATTCAAGGAAATCACTTAAAATCTTCAAGACAGTAGCCTGAGCATGTGCAAATGTAGGAAACCACAGGGGAAGTTTGTGTGTGTCACCTTTGTGACTTAAAGATGTGAAAACACAATGACATTTTTAGTCAGACCTTTATACGGGTTGGGATCAATACACAGACCTTTTGGGACCTCATAAGCCAGGAATTAAAGCAAATAACTTGAAATCTTGCATGGAACACTCTGAGTATGTCTAGTTAATGGGAATGAAAGGGGATATCTGTATCTGTTCCCATTCGCAATTTTGGTCTGAGAAGAGAATGACGATTTGACCAATTGCTTGTTAGCTCATTTGCATAAACATAGCTTTTTGGACCTGAAACAGTGTAAATTCAAGGAAATCACTTGAAAACTTCCAGAAAGCAGAATGAACATGTGTACATGTAGGAAACCACAGGGGACATTTGTGTGTGTCACCTTTGTGACTTAAAGATGTGAAAACACAATGACATTTTTAGTCAGACCTTTATACGGGTTGGGATCAATACATAGACTTTTTTGGACCTCATAAGCCAGGAATTAAAGCAAATAACTTGAAATCTTGCATGGAACACTCTGAGTATGTCTAATTAATGGAAATGAAAGGGGATGTCTGTATCTGTTGCTATTCGCAATTTTGGTCTGAAAAGAGAAGGACATTTTGACTAATTTTCTTTTTACCTCTTTTGTATAAACATAGCTTTTTGGACCTGAAACAGTGCGAATTCAAGGAAAAAACTGGAAAATTTTCAGAAAGTGGACTAAGCATGTGCACATGTAGGAAACCACAGGGGAAGTTTGTGTGTGTCACCTTTGTGACTTTAGATGTGAAAACACAAATTTGACATTTTTAGTCAGACCTTTTAATACGTGTTGGGATTGACACACAGACCTTTTTGGACCTCATAAGCCAGGAACTAAAGCAAAGGACTTGACATCTTGCATGGAACACTCTGAGTATGTCTAGATGATGGAATCGAAAGGGCAAGTCTGTTCGGAATTCAGGGCTTAAACGAGAATGACGTTTTGATGTCTTCCTTCTTGGCCAATTTGCATAAACATAGTTTTTTGGACCTGAAACACTAGGAATTCAACAATTAATCACTTGAAATCTTGCACATAACACTATATGTGCAGGTAATAAATCAGTCAATCAATCAGTCCCTATTTGCCTTGTTTCAATACTTATTACAAGAGTTACATAACAGATACTTTACACGATCAAAGATATATCTAAAACTGCATAGGGATTTTGTATCATGATTTTTTATTGATGTTTTGTCTATTTTAATTTTATTATATAATGTACAGTTATTATTTCTTTGAGGAGAATATGAATTTTAATCTTAGATTTTGAATGTCATTCTATATTGCCTTGTATATTACCGAGTATTTAATACAATTGGTATTTCATTGGGGTTTGTGTATGTTTGAGGATAAGATAAAATAATTTATTTAACGTCGATAAAATAGTGGTAACATATTATTGAAGAAACGAAACATAAACAGTGCAATGAATGGCTTCATTGTTTTTATATGTCACTAGAAGTAAATTATATTGACCACTCGTTAAAAAGTGGAAACGAAACCATAAGTCTGTGTCGGTCACCGTTCTGAATTAAGGTCTGAATTGAAGAGGATGAGACTTTCACCTGTATAAATTAACCGCATTTCGACGTCTGGCTTACTCGTAACACAGGAGGTCCGTTTCAGTCAGTGTTCAGTGAATCAACAAAGTCGAAAACATCACTAGCTGATAAAAGATTAAGGACTTGCCAAATCCTGTGGGTAAAACACCTAAAACATCCTTTTTTTACAAACCAGGGCTTCAATAATTCCTTTCTGTTCATTTTTTGAAAGAAAATCGTAGTCTTTTCTAGCTTTCCATGGCTCGCCGCCATTTTGTTTTTCGACTACTGGGCATGCGCCCTGTAGACCATATAGCCAGATTTTGGCTACGCGTGCGCGGGGTTTCCCAGAGCTCTTCGGTCGCGCGCCCCAAAACAAAAAAAGACCGAGAGCTCTGGGGTCGAGAATGCCCGGATCTTTGCAATTTTCACGTGAAATGGGAAAACACTTTTGACGTTTAGCTGTGTTTAGCGGAGAAAACCGATTCAAATTAAAGTCGTTATTCTCCTGAATTTTTTCGCGGTTTGCTACTCAAGACAGGGATACTAATTAAGGGATACTCAGAAGCCGCTGTTAGTGGAAATAGAAGAGCTTTCAGAGATAAAATCTTGCTTCGAGGATGGGAGCAATGCGGGAAGATGTTTGTCACTTCGGGTTTCAGAACTGAAAAAGCGGAGATTCAAACAATTTCCAAGCAGTGGAGGGACTTAAAGGTAAAACAAAATACATTTTTCGATGGGAATTTATGTTGATATCAATCTGTGATTTTTTTGTCTTCTCGCTAGTTTTTCGGGAGAATTGTTTATAACGCGCTCAATTAAATTCAGTTGTTTTGATTTCTTTCATCGGAGACATCTCGGCCTCGATGAGCTCTAAATGGTTTGCGTTCTGCTTTTAAACATAAACGTATGGAGATTTGAATAAAATTTTTCGAAAGAAGATTGTGTTGTCCATTTTTATGTGTTTGTTCATTCATTACATAGGTTGAAAAGCGAATTTATGTAAATAAAACAAAACAAGACTTGGATTTTATAGTTGTAAACTTCACTCGCGTGATCTTATGCAAATATGTTTGTGTATTTTTTGCAATTTTGATTTCCAAATCAGTTTCTCGGACAATTTTTATAAGCAGCAGGTGTTCGGAAATTAGTCGTACTAATTATTCTAGACGGAGAAAAAGTTGTTTTTGTGAACTTGTATGGTCTAAATGTACTGTGCAAACGGTCGCGTAAGTTGCTAAAATTAAAAGATAGCCCGGTCGTCAATTTTATTCTTGTGCTTCCGACCTTTTACCTCAGTTAAGTTTATCATCGGCTTTCTGTTCAAAGAGCGACGCTGTTAGGCTCAGGCGATCTATCTATATATATATATATATATATATATATATATATATATATATATATATATATATATATATATATATATATATATAATATAATAAAATAATGAATTGAAGACTTCATCAGCTATAAAAGTGCTCAATAGATAAACTAGAGCGATATGTAGATTTGTAGAGATGGATTACTTGGTCGAAGACATTTATTCACTGCTACTCAGAGTTTCATGCTTCTTACGAAGCAATCATCAGGCAACTGCCTACAATAACGGATACATAGAATACATACAAAATTTGAAATTACAGAACAATACCTAATGGCGTGACGTGCGGAGATATGATTGGTTAACTAAACGAATACAGTTTTCAACAGGAATTTCTTAGAATGTCTACAAGTAGATAGGAGTTCGCTTCTATTGTTCAGTGTGGACATTTCGGGTCTGCATATGATAAAATATTTCACCAAGTAATCCATCTCTCTCTCTCTCTCTCTCTCTCTCTCTCTCTCTCTCTCTCTCTCTCTCTCTCTCTATATATATATATATATATATATATATATATATATATATATATAACCACCAGTGGAAAAATTGAAGACTTCATCCGCTATAAAAGTGCTCGATGGTAGAACCAGAGCTGTGAATAAAGATGAATTTCTGGAGTCGGACTAGTTCAAAAACATTTAATTGCTACTCGGAGTTTCACGCTTCTAATGAAGCAATCATCAGGCAACTATATATATATATATATATTATGTTTGGGTACTAGATAACATAAAACATTTTTATGATATTTTGACAATAAATGTTTAGAGATAACGGAATTACACTGACAGGTAAATAAATTTCCCATTTTTTTGTCCGCCATCTTGGATCCGCCATCTTGAATTAGGCCAAACGTGTTTATTTCGGTAAAAACACCGAAAAATAAAGCAAATGGACTGCTAAAGCTTAGTTTATTGTGGGCAAATGTTTTACAATCCAAAATAAGAGCCAATAATATAATTATAGAGAGAAAAGACCTATAGTAAAACTTCGATCCGCCATCCTGGATTTTGACCATTCATATTCTACATTTTCCTAAAATTACCGTTAATTAACCTTAATTAATAAACAATTATACATAATTTGATCAATTATCGCTAACGTAATTGGAAAATATTAATTCAATAAGAAAACTTTGAAATAATCTGGATTAAAGCGAAAAATGCTAATTTTGTAAAACATAGGTGTCAAAAAGCGGTTGCTATGGAAACGTCAATGTCGGTGGACAAAGGACGCTAACTGGAAAATGTTTCCAGATAAATTTTAGGAAAAGTCACCAAATTTGGTGGTCATTACATCGACCGTTTTGAAACGACACAACTTCAAAGTTCGAGCGGGCTCCAAAAGCCCCCCCCCCCCCCCCCCCGGTCTGGATGGGGTTAAGCGGATTGCAGCTGAAAGATCTCGCCATTACGGCTGCAGGAGCTAAAACTAGAAAGTTTGTTCGTTTGGCATGTACTGGATTCGACCACTTTAAAATATTTGTTCAACGACAAAGAAAAAATTGGACCGTCCCAGTCCGTCAGCCCGTCAAAGTGTTTGATCAAAGCGTTTGAAAGCAGTTAACAACATAGTTTGTATACTTCAATCAAACAAACTTTGGAAGTATGAAACCTTCTTTTTTCATGCGAAGTTTTAGAAAACCTGGCAAGGTATGAAGCCCTATAGAGTATCAAATGTGTAAGTTATGCGCACTGTTTTATTCTGAGATGTTGAGGGAAAGAAGATGTACCACGTTCTCGCCAGTTTCAGTTGGTGGAGTTGCTTTGTCTTTTCCAGTAGTTTGCGCGGGAGACCTACAGAGATTCTCATCTGCTCCACGTTGGTTTGCCATTTGTTTAAATAAATGCCACATACGCGCAAAATGTTGTTTGACAGTTTCACCTCTATACACATCAAGACAAATGGATTCGGGTTGATGTAGACGATAACGACGGCCTTCACTTTCCAGATAAAGCTGTGGAAAATGCCAATCCCGCGACCCACTAAAGTTTGTAACTTCGTCAATAGAACCATCAAGAAATTGCTGGACAATCATCATAACGTTTACAACTATTGTTGGCACGTCATCCTTGGTCCAGATTTTCTCCTCTGCTATGTCCGGGTGTTGAGTACATCTAAGAGCGTAAAGCGCCAGAACCAGTGATTGGAAGACATGAGACTTCAAGTATGGTCTGTGGCCAAGGCATTCACCCAGATCGACAAACCTCTCACCCTCCGGGACTTGCATATCATAGTACTGAAGCTGTTTGACTGGAGTACATCGGAGTTTGTACTTTGCGAATTTTCTTGCGCGTTCTTTGTCCTCAACACAATCATAATTTGCCATTTGCCTGTAACAGAAATATTTAAGAAACATAATTTGAAGCGATTCTGATATTTGTTAATAAAAAGAACGATTAATAACAATGGATGACTCAATGAATTATTAACCATCGTGAATAAATGGACGAGCAATATATCTGTGAGAAACGCAAAATATTCCAATTCCATGGATTGATGAAGTACTAAATATCATTAAGAAGCAGCACGGTGCAGATCAGCATGGGATTTTTTGTAAATTGAATTATCAGGTTAAGGGGGCTCCCTATAGTTTATAGCCGCACGCGCGCAGATGACGCGGGCTTCAGTAATTTTGCATGTGCTCACACGAAAGTGAAGGTTTTTCCGAAATTTTGTGACGTCAGCAATTGAAAGCAAAATTTTCTTGAGTTTCCTTCTAAAACTTTGCAAATTTTGAGATATTAATGCTGCTTTTCACATACTCTGTTTAGAAAAAAATCTGTCAGAGTATTTTAGTTAAATTATTAAATACTACGAAATTGCGAGATACCGAGGAAACTGTCTGAAGGAACCGATTTTTTTCCCTTCTAAAACGTTGGCCTTATCCATTTCCGCAAGATAGCAGAGTTTAGAAACATTAACCGAAGGAAACTCGAAATATCCTTGCATAATATTTGCCATTATTAAGATACTCTGCTGCCATAGCAACGGCTTCTACCAAAAAGAGTGACAACTGTCAATTACTCGTGCCGGTAAGGCAACGAGTTAAGGTTTGCCCTCCGTTTTCTTTCTTTTCTTCGTGTTTTCGTATCTACTTTTTTGCATCGTGTTAGATCTGGGTACGAGAAAACGCACGCATGCACTGCGAGAAATTTTTGAGCCTACGATACTTGGGATTCGGTGTGATGGGCATCGTTTTGCAAGCAAAAGCGAAACAAATTTTTGTTTTATTGTTTGTTGCTGTTTTGCTTAAGTGTTTGTCCTCGAGTAACGTACGTTTTAGCGTATCCTGTACATATGTGCTTGCCTTAGAATCGCCTTTGATTCGCAATGCATAAATATGTTGGCATCCTTGCTGAACCAAAATTGCAAGACAAGGAAATTACGCTTAAATTTGTAACTCATGACAGTTAGCGTAGGCGCTTTTGTTAAAACTCTAGGGAGCCACCATAAAGGGGAAGTGTCATGGGGATTTAGTGTTATTTCTAAAACCCAAAAAATGTTTTTGTATTAATGGTCCAGTGGTGTGATAAATTACCACAAAACATACCAAAACCGCGAGGAGTGTCTCTAGTCAGAGACAGGTTGTGTCGGAAGTAATTGCAACGAATTTTTTTCAAGTTCCCACACTTTCGTCTTCAAAATGGGCTAGAACAGACCATGATTTGTTCCTCTTTAAAACTTCGTTGATTTTGTTCCCTTGCTGTTTAAGTATTATTTTGAAAATAAGCAAAGTTATTGCAGCATGGTTCTCACCAAAAATAGTCAAAATCATCGTTATACTTCCCTTTAACTTTTAAACTGCAGTTTCTATTCAAGTGGGGAAGTACGGACACGTCATTTATTCTTAAACTTGTGCATGTGGACTGAGTTATAATAAAAACAAGACGCTGTGGGAGCGTATACTTGGGCGTCGTTGTATTAGCCATATTGGAAAATAAATGTCTTGAGAATCTGCATGCACGTTATTTCACGGTTTGATGATAGCGAATATTGGGATAGTGTGAGCAGTCTAACAAAGAAGCGTGTTAACCTTCGAAAACAAGAAGACACAGCACACATAGCGTGCGCAAGATCGCACGCAAATTATAAAAAAAAAATTGCGTGTCCACTGTTCCAAAAGACAAGAGCACTGAAAAATACAAATAGATGCCTACTTTGTACTAACCGTTGAAAAAAAGGCCATATATCAGAGTTTCCCGATGGTTGTTATTGATTTTAGCTAATTCTTGTAACTACGTTGTAGCTTGTCTGTGGTTCCGATACTTTTTAAGCAAATGAATGCAAATGTAGCCGCAAAGCGGCCTTTCGAAGCCATGAATCTTTCAGCTTATTTTGCCAGGTCCTACCCTGCGAGCAATAGATTCTCCTACGCCAAACGAGAGAGAAACAACTGCGAGCATCCGTTAGTTCCTTTGATCGAGCCGCCTTCCAGCACGTTGGACGAATAAATTAACTTTGAACCGGTAAAACAAATTTACAAACTTGTTTAGCCTCTCGCGCATGCACTCATCCACGTAACTGCTGCTTTTATGCGAGCTCGTTTTGTAACAATCAAAATGGCGTCCAAGGTGACGAAGACATTTTTGCCACGAAACAACGGAACGGTAGAGTCTAAATGCTATAGCTCAGAAGGATGTTGGACACCTTAATGAGAATATATGATGTAAGAACCAGATTAACTACACATAAGTCTAAGCCTGACTGGTTAGCTTTTAATTAGGGTTGGGGTTAGCATGTATATAGTTCAATTTAAACCGAACCGACGCAAGCAGCTCGATAGTGTTGTGGTTGTGTCGTCTCTCTAACAATCTAGATACTGCCTCAGGTCACAGGTTCGAGCCTTGGTGGGAACTTAAGACATCTTTTACAGTTAAAAATTTATTGAAGATAAAATTCCAAGTGTCGACATTACGTCATATCACTCTCAATAAGGTGTCCGACCTCCTTCTGAGCTATAGCAGGTACACTCTATACAACGACACATGCTACAATTTTCCCGCGAAACAACGTCAAATGCATCGCGTGGGGCATTCTCGTCCCCAGAGCTCCACGGTTTTTTTTAAATTGCGTCTCGTGTAGCTCTGGTAACGGACAAAAATTTGAATTTTTTGATTGGCCGTTTAAAAATGAATGCGCAACAAGGTAAAAAATTTTATGCCTCTACGCATGAGGTTTTACTTCCGGTTGAATTTCAAATGTTGAAGCCCTTTGACTACATCAACAAAACCAACGTTTTAATTTCAACGCATTCAACGACCAATGTCACCCAGTTTTGTTTGGTTTAGCAGGTAAAGATGCGGCTGCTAAATTTCAAAGTATAACAGGATCTGATTGTCGCTAAATATGAGCGCTTCGTTTCCGAAAATAATCAGTATGTGTCTTGGAAGACGAAGCTTTAAGCGGCCACAAATATTAAAGAAGTATGTTGCTTGCAACACGGACGAGTACATGTATTGAAGGAGAGGCAGAAATCCTGAAGAAAGCCCAAGGGTGAAAAGACATATTACCACTAGGTTACCCATTTTAAATAACAACACTATCAGCACTCTCGTGAGCAAGTTATATTTTCTTTATTAGGTAGTGCTCTTTACTACAACTTGGAATACAAATCTAGGGAAACGAAGGTCTCTCGAAGCCCAATTAAAATAACATAAAACGAATGCAAAACATAAATTCCTCGATATTGCTTACCACTGTTCGATGCTGAATAAGCCTAATTAATGACCACAGCGTGTCCATCAACAAACTTAGCTGTCCCAACTGATTTGGTCGGATATGATAGCGTTCAGTGGCGAAACGATAAATACACAGCTCCCAAACGAAAGAAATCGGTTGACTTCTCGAGTAATTTCTAAAACCAGTAGGCAAATACAAAGACAATCTTTCTTCTAAATAACAGCAGCACGTAAAGCTTTTCTTCTTTCCTTTTTAGCGCGATGTTTTCCTGTAATTGTTCAAGTCTTGTACAGTCCCCACAACATTCTCGTCTCCAGAGCTCAACCAAACGAAACGAGGGCTCTGGGGACGAGAATGCACTCGCGAAAGTTTTTTTATTTCCGGTTTCTGGCATTGGGCAAGCGCAATAGTACATTAACGTATTAGGCATGCGCTAACGGATGTCGTGGATTTTACGACATCCGGAAGGCACTGTTACCAGAGCCCTTCGTTTTTTCCGCTGACCAAACGAAACGAAGGCTCTGGGGACGAGAATGCGCGTGGGGCGTCATGTGGCTGCGCATGCTCGATGGAAAAGCAAACGGAGGCTCGCAGTGGTTTCTCTCTCGTTCGGCGTTGCTCGGCGTTGGAGAATCAAAACAACTTTTCGAATTGAAAGTTTTTCTGGAACTATTCCCGCCATTATTATATTAAATCTTGAATGAAACTTATTTAATCAAAGTTAACGACAGAAGTGATAGTTTATGAGGAGAGAAACAAATTTAGCAAAGTAATTTGAAACCTTTCCAGTAATGCATAACGCAGCTATTTCATAAAACATATCGCAATCAGACACACGAAAGTTTATCCAATTTTTATTCCTCTGTATCCGAAACATAGAAAAGAAAATTAAATGAAAAAATGATCGCTTTAAGGTTATTTTCGCCCGAGAAACATTCACTAGCGCAAGCGAAACTCGCAAGAAACGTATCGCAAGACACGTGCATTGTTTACATCTTCTATCGGCGGTGAATTTTTACACCCGAAGTTTCAGTTGGTTGTCAACTTCACGAAATAAAAATTCATGAAAGGCAAACAACCGAAAGCAGAGAAATATAATTAACTGGGACTCCTACCACGCTTATATTTCTTCTTTCGTTGTCCAGTGTTCACGTTTTATTAAACAAGCGCTATGCATTCGTCTAAATCTTCTTCATGTTCGTTTAAACATGTTTTGGTGAGGTTTCGTCCTGAAGGTATCGTAGAATTCATCGCGAGAATGCCAAACACTTTATAATAAGAAACTGTTAGACTGCAACAGAGAAAACACATCTCGCACTTTGCCAAGTTCGCCTCGCAACAACAGGTCAAAATGAGCAAGCCCATTCCCGTCCCCAGATTTGCGCAATATAGCACATTTGTGGACTAACAAACTGCATTTTGATACTTGGCCGCTTTGCCCAAGTAAAAACACATGTATGAGCACGCTAAGAACAAGAGCTTGGTTCGCTACTCAAAGGTCATGTCATATTATGGCACAGAAAATTACCTTCGAAGAATTTTCATGCCTGCCATACGAGTTTCGTCTACGGAAAATAGAGAACTGTCTATCTTCATGTCAGCGTCGGGATGGTGCAAGGCCATCTGGTTGAGTATTTTGAAAATACGCACAGCAATTTTGACTGGATGGTCACTGTCCATTGTAGAAAGCCAAGCTCTTTCAGCAAAGGTACTATCGAGGAGGACATCACGGTGGATTTTTGTGAGAATCTTATCCAAAAAGTGTTTCTCTTTCAGAAGCTCATGTTGCCAGGTTGAGCCCATGTGTAAAACGCACACTTCTTCCAAGTCACCATCATAAATCTCTCTCAAGTCTATTGCCAGAACAAGATCAACAGTCATTTTAAGTTTTTCTCCGTTTTCTAGGTTGTAATTGAACTGCATCATCAGAGCTGGTCCATTTTCTCTTGTCCCAGTACAGTCAGGACTTGCAAATCCACCGTGTTCCCAATCAGGCAGAAGCGTCATCTTCATCAAGGCTGCATTTACAGCGCAATCAAACCTTATATGGATAAGTCGCGGCTCTATTCCATTGTCATCATCATCACTTTCATCAGCACTACCATCATCACCATCATCACTACCATCAACATCGTCATCAACACCATCACCATCACCATCACCATCACCATCACCATCACCATCACCATCACCATCACCATCACCATCACCATCACCATCACCATCACCATCACCATCACCATCATCACCACCATCATCATCACCACCATCACCATCATCATCATCATCCGTGACATACCAATTATTTATATAAAAGGTCAAATAAATCGTGTCGACCGGGAGGATTCCTGTTACACTGGGGTCTCCTTTTAAACGCTCAAAATGTTTAAGACCGTGAGAAAACAAATTGGCGCCCACTATTTTCTCAGATCTTGTCTCGGAGAGGTCCCACTGGAAAGCAAAATCCATCTCATCGGGTTGTCCAACCTGCACGCAATAAAAATAATACATAAATGTTGTTTGCAAGGATTTCTTTCACTTAAAAAAATCAAAATTTATCTCAACACTCACAGAGCTGTTGAAAAGCGAAGCAAAAGCGAACAGATCTGAAGCAAGATTGAATACGGAGAACCTGACTTGGTAGCGGGCTCGCGAACGAGAATCGACGTTTCCGCCTCTCCTAGTGTGTATGGGCGCTTTGCACAATCTAGATCTCTGAGATCTTTGGGTGTTTTAGAGGAAACACCGGCCGTTTTGCAGTCTAATTTTATCTTTACTGTAAATGAGGTGAATAAAGACGTCGATTAATCTCGACGTTTGGTACCATTTTTCCCGCAATAAAAGATGCTAATCGAAACTAAAAAACATTTTCGGGTCTTCTCGGAAATTTTTCGGAAAATGTTTGCAACATTTTTTATTACCTTCAGACAATTTTAGAAACAGTTCCGAAAACTAATGATCTCAAAATCTCTTCTTAGTAAGAATGTAATTTAGATTTAGCAAACAAAGAAGGCAAAACCAAGTATTAGGAGACCTTTCTACATCTACATCTACATTTATTTAGTCGGTAAAATCCTTCCACGGAAAAACCGTCGAGTGTCTCCGTTCTACACAAATGTAAAATTGATAATTAGACGTCGTTTTGCACCCAAGCAGTTTGAGGCCTGGCTTTAAGGTCTGTTCCGAAAATATGGTGGAAAATATGGCTAGATTACCTAGACCAGGTTGAAATTTTCCCTGAATGTAAATCTTGATGTCTTCTTCTGCTATAACGCATAAGTTTGGTCACGTATCATGTCACGTTATCAAAATTTTAAAATTAAGCAAATCAGCGATATGCCAGCGAATATTCTTTGTGTAGCTCAATAAATAAGCTTTTCCGATGGAGGTTTAACATATTTAACCTTATACGTTTGGAATGATTGTCCTCGAGTTTCAAAATTACAGTTATAGCTAATCAAAGGTTGAATTTGGGACTTAAAAATGAACTTTGTCTTTACAAAATCTTTTTAAAGAACAATTGACGATCATTCCAAACTAGACTACGAGTAGCCCCTCCTTTTTTTTCAGGGATAGTAGAGCGAGCGAAACGCGAGCGCGCGTGAAAATCACCCCACGCGTGTGATCTTCACGCGCGCTCGCGTTTCGCTTGCTCTATTATCTTCGGGTAGTTTTTCGGCAAATTATTGGCATACCAATGGGCACTAACAGCGCACCTTTGTTGGCTGATCTGTTCCTCCACACCTTCGAGTATGACTTCATGCTCAGAACAATGAAGCAAGATATGACCAAAGCCGTGCAATTTAGCAACACCTTTCGTGATATCGACGATTTATTGAGCGTTAACAATGAAAATTTTGGAAATTACATCAGCGACATTTACCCGTCGGACCTGGAACTAAAGGACACTACTTTAACATCAAATGAGGTGTGTTATCTGGACACGAGAATCAAGAATGGTGACAGCAACACACATCTCAGCGTCTACGACAAGAGGGATGACTTCTCATTTCGGATTGTCAATTTCCCTCATATGGACAGCAACATTCCCGCCAATCCGGCCTATGGTGTTTATATATCTCAGTTGGTAAGATATGCTAGAATTTGCACATCGAAGATAGATTTTATGGATAGACTTCGCCGACTTTCATCACGTCTCCTTCACCAAGGGTTCAAATCTACGCTCCTTCGTAAATCATTTACTAAATTCTTCAAACGCCACGGTGCTATCATTGAGAAGTATGGCACTATACTACGGGAAATTAGACAAGCAATCCAGAATTGAGAAACACCCCCGTATCCTTTGTTATTTTAGATCCTTTATATCATCCTAGCGCCCCTATTTAATTTCTATATTGCTTTTATTCAGGTTAATGCAGGTGCGCGCGCGCAATTTTCCTTAAGCTGTGCGCGTGCTTAGCTTATTTAGTTGACGTGTGAGCTTATTTAGTTGACGTGTGTGCTTAGTTCGTTATTTAACGTACTACATTTATTTTGCGTTGTTTTCCTTACTAATATGTCTTGTCAGTAACTGTGCTCACACTGTGGGTGGCTCCTCCTAAAATGTTCTGCAGTTGGTATAGGATTTAATGGAGCCGAAACCAATTGTGGAATTGCACGCATTTTGGGCATCCTACTGATGAACAGTTACGAAATTCAGATATATTTAGTAGCCACATTTATTTGAGGTCTGTCCCCTTTGAATCCCTGAGGAAAAAGGAGGGACTACTCGTAGTCTAGTTCCAAACGTAAAGGGCTGGATATATTTCATCTGCATCAGAAAAGCGTTTTTATTTTATATTTTCTCTTACACGCGTCACCAATTCGTCAAATATTTGCTATTTTAAGAAAAATGGCCACGTGACGTGTCACGTGACTTATGGGAAAGCTTGTTGTACTAAAAAATGTTAAAGACGATAAGTCCTTTCCATGTGCCAAATTTCGATTCAGTTCCATTCCCTTTGTTAAAGTTATCACGAATAAACTGTTCTTCCTGGTTGGTTTGATAGTTTTTGAAAATTGAACGATTCAAACGCCGAAAAAATACATCACTTTGACAATGTCCAGTTCGTAAAAAAAAGAAGAAAAGAAAGGAAAAAGAAAAACAAATATTGCATGTCCCTACCAGGATTCGATCCCGAATCGTTCGACCGGAATAACAGCAACCTATCTATTTTGCCATCATGAATTAAGTAAGTTGTGAGGTTAAATTTGAAAAAATATATTAAAGGAGATACGCGTTTAGAAAAGTTTAAAGCCAAGTGATTGCAGGGGTGAAAATTTGCATATCTCTCCCCGTCATCTATAACTCGTTCAACGCTTCGCGTATTCACGAGATAATAAAACACAAGGAGCATTTGAGAACACAAGGGAAATAGAGAATAAACCGTAGACTCGTTCCTTCTTGAATATGGAGTAGATCTACAGCTAATTTCATGCAACGACTTAAACTGCCACTGTTACTACCCCTGCCCCTATCCCTGCGTCTTCTACTGTCAATAGATGCGTTCATGCTCTGGGGTGCATCATGGGTAATCACAGCAACATGGCGGGAAATTCCAAACGTTGGTGTGGGAACAGCAACTAACGACAAAATATTAAAATTTGGAGATTCGATAGTTAGTCTCAAAGCGACGTACTTTTCCCTATACATTCTATGAATATTTTTGTGCTGCTGGAATACAAAGGTGTTTGGTGACAGGATTTCAAGAACAGGTACATGATCTTGACTTCACTTCAAGGAAATATAATTATTATTCATGATTATTACCTTAGTTTGATTGTATGAGCTTCCACATTGCATCATTCTGCCCTTGAATAAGGAGTCTTCCTTCTCTATGAGTTCCCCCAACTGATTCATCATTGAAATCATATCAGACTCTATTTTATTGGCCAAACCTTCCCGATAATCCACTCTCATCTTCTTGTCACTGTCTAATAATTCCTGTAACAATCCATTCTGCTTCTCAGGAGACAAGTGTAGAAACCAGCTTCTGATTGTATCAGCCATCAGGAAACTGTCAAAAACAATTTTGGCACCATTGCCAATCAGAGATGTCAGAGAAAGTGCCAGCAATGCAAACGATTGTTATCAGAGCTATTGAGATTAAACATTTTGCTGATTATTAATCTTCATGTATTAAACGCAGTAATAAATGTTGTTGATCTCTCGAAATTCACGTGGCGACAGAAAAAACCTGAAGTTCATTGCAGGCTCGATTTTTTTCTGGTCAATCAGAATACCTTTTGTAATACAATTGGAGCAGACATCATACCAGGATATAAAACGGACCACTCCTTGATCACGTTACAAAAAATTTCCCTGCACTCTAACAATAGAGGTCGCGGATTCTGGAAACTCAACACCTCGTTTCTAACGGACAAAGATTATGTTAATCAGATTAAATCAATAATACTCCAAACCAAAGACGAATATGTAAAGGATGACAATGTTGATCCAAGTTTGCTATGGGAAATGGTGAAAATGAAAGTTAGGGAGGGATCTATAATTTTTGGAGCGTCCAAAAAAAGAAAATTAGATCAAGAACAAGAGGAAATTGAACAATCTATTGCAACTCTTGAAAAACACCTTACAAATGTTTATGCCGATAACGCTCAAAAGCAAAAAATATGGTTGGAATTGGAAACAAAGAAACACCAATTAGAGACAATAATTGAATATCAAACTAAAGGTGCGATTCTGAGATCAAAATCCCGATGGTACAACGAAGGCGAGAAAAACACTAAATACTTTCTTAATCTAGAAAAGAGATATTGTAAACAAGGAACGATAGCCCAACTTAAAATCAATGAAAGCGATTTTGTTAACACAGACAAGGAAATTTTGAATGAATGTGAATCTTTTTACAAAAATTTATATAGCTCTAAAATAGATAACAAAGACGACACACCTGTTTTTTCCCCACCGCAGCAAAACCAAAAGTTTCTAAACAAAGATGAGCAACTTCTTTGCGAAGGCTTGCTAAGTTCAAAGGAATGTTTGGAAGCATTAAAATCTATGGCTCCTGAAAAAACGCCAGGACCTGATGGTCTCCCTTGCGAATTTTATAAAGTATTTTGGAATGACCTGTCGGAAATTTTAATAAACGCCCTAAATTACTCGTATGAAAAAGGAAAGCTCTCCATATCACAAAGACGCGGCATTGTTAAACTTATACCAAAAAAAGACACTGAACTTAATTTAATTAAAAACTGGCGACCAATAACACTACTGAATTGCGATTATAAAATTGCAACAAAAGCTATAGCAAGTCGCATGAAAACTTTTCTTCCAACACTTATTTCGAATGATCAAACAGGTTTTATTAAGGACCGATTTATCGGAGAAAACATCCGTTTAATAGACAGCATTATTAAATATACCGCCGCAAAACGCATACCGGGGCTCCTCCTTTTTATTGATTTTGAGAAAGCATTTGATACATTGGAATGATCTTTTATTCATAAAACCCTTAAGTACTTTAGTTTTGGCTCATCATTTCTAAACTGGATAAAAGTTTTTTACTGTGACATTGAAAGCTGCATTCTTAATAATGGATGGGCGAGCAATTTTTTTTTATTAAGTCGAGGAGTTAGGCAGGGTTGTCCATTGTCACCCTACCTATTCATCCTCTCGGTAGAAATAATGGCTGAAGCAATCCGGAGAAAGAAAGAAATTAGAGGCATAGCTGTTAATGGCAATGAAATCAAATTGAGTCAATATGCAGATGACACAACACTTATCTTAGATGGTTCAGATGAATCGCTTCAAGAATCTTTGAAATTATTAGAATTTTTCGGCAATGCATCTGGCCTCAGACTAAATAGTAGAAAGACGGAGGCTCTGTGGATTGGCTCTAAAGCTGACAGTGACCTTAAACTTCTTCCTGAAAAAGGCTTTAGGTGGCCGAAGAAAAAAGTCAAAACTCTTGGTGTGTGGCTGACGACAGATCCGGATATTACAATCTCTCAAAACTACAAAGATAGATTGGAAACATTAAAGTCGATTCTGGGATGCTGGAAATTTCTTAGACTTAGTTTGATAGGTAAAATAACGGTTTTGAAACAAAGTAATCATGAAGGTCTCTTCTCGAAATTTCTAGAAAGTTCAAAACCGTCTAGACTCGTATATAAAAAGTTAGTATCAAACAAAAGTGAACAACCCGGAATATGTCAGGAGAAATGGTACAACGAAATCAATCTTGAGCCAGACCAAAATGTTAATTGGAAAACGGCTTACCAATTATCCTTTCAATGCACCAAGAGCTCAAAGCTAATAGTTTTTAATTTCAAATTTCTACATCGACGTATATCAACCAACAGTTTTTTGCAAAAAATAGGAATCATAGATGAAGATAAATGTACTTTCTGTCAGACTAAAACGGAGAAACTGGTGCATTTATTTTGGGAATGTGAAAAAACGCAATTGTTTTGGAGTAGTATTTCTACATGGTTACAGTCTTGTCAATTAGTTTCAAAAGATGAGCCATTACATGTAGCAACCGCCTTGGGTCTGAGGCCGGATACGTCTAAATACAAATTACAAATTAATTTTTGTTTTTTAATGGCGAAATATTTTATTTGGATCTGCAGACAAAAAGAATGCATACCAAAGCTAGAAGATTTCCTAAGATATTTGAAACAAATCCATCAAATGGAGAAGAACAATCCTTTCGTTTCAAAAAAATGGGATCCTCTTTTGCGTTACCTTTAATGCGCTGAAATGCACTGACCCTTGGTTCCGAAAAATAATGTCAGCTTGTTTTTTTTACACCAACCCATCTTTTATTTTAAGAAAAGATATCTGCCCCAAACTTTCGACCCAATAGCACTTCTGCATTACTTACTACTTTTCTTTTTTTTTTTTTTTGGTAAGTACTTGGGTGGCCTGTGCACCAGTTGCTGTTTCTTCCTTTTTTTCTTTTTTTTAAACTTAATATATATAGTTTATTCCGATTGTACACTTTCCTTTTCTTCAATGCTGCTATTAATAGCACTAATAGTAACAATTGTATTCATGTATATTTGAAAAATAAAAAAAATGATTATAAAAAAAAAGTAATAAATGTTGTTGTTGTTGTTAATGTCACATAATATAATCCTTTGAAGCAATATTTCTGACATTTCAGATAATGATTACTCCAGACAAACATTGGAAAATAATTATCAGTGGGGCTAGGCCCTGGGAGCTGAGGGCGACTCCCATATAAAGATGACGAGGGTGCTCATTGTACCTTTTAGGGGTCAAAATTTGTATATTGGTACCGTTCAGAGTTCTAAAATCTAAAACGACCACCATTACAATTATTGCATTAAGTCAAAAAAATGACTCACAGGAACTTTTAGAATTGGTACCTCTTAGGGGAAAAAATCCATTTAAGCCACTCCAATCAAATAGGATTCTCAGGTACCTTTGTAGGGTGTTTCTTGAAAATTTCCAATGAGCACCCCCATCATTTTTATATGGAAAAAATGGTAGTGAAATTTCACTTCATGTGCACTTTAATACATACAGACAGTATATATACCAAAAGGTTTATTTTGCATGGTTTGACCAAGCACCAGGACTATATACTGCAAATAAAGCCATAAATAATAGAGCGGTTTTCAATTGAGTGTCATATTAAACCAAAACCAATTGAAAGTAATCACTCTGGCCAATCACAGCAGACACACATAATCCAATGAACCAATCAGAACTCGAAGCAAATACATGTAGCCGATGCCAAGCACTGGGGAAAACGTGTGCGAGCAAGTCGCCATTGGTTTATTGGTTTCACTTCTGATTGGTTTACTTAACAAAGTGGCAAGACATTTTTAGCCAATCACAAACCATAGAAATGCAAAACCAAAGCAATTACAAAATTACTTTCAACAGCCAATTGAAAACCACTCTATATGTGTGTTAACCAGTAAGCTTAAGGAGGCTCGTACCCATTTCTCAAGTTCACACCCTTTCAATTTTAATGGGCCATGCTTCCATGGCAACGGAATGGTGATCCTCTGAAATTCACAAGTTGCGGAGTTTCTCTAGATCAAGAGAAATTTTTGAAAAACCCGCTAGTGGACTAATTGACTAGACCATGGGCTTCAACTGGACAAAGTTTGAAAGAAATGTATGAGAGCGTTTTCGAAATTTTTAGGGATGAAGTTTTGGGGATTATAAATACAGTGGAAAACATACTATCGACATAATTGGATAATATCTAAAGAAAATGATGCGCGATGGGGATACAGTTTCATCTCATAGTAGTTTGATTCCATTTAAAATGGTGTGTGAAAAAGTGAGGGGGTTGCTTTGGCCAATTGCGAGGAAGAAGGATTTGATTAGCGTGCGTTCAGCTGCTCTTGTTGCCATTTTTGTATGTAATTTGGTCTACGCCTACAAATGTGATGATAATTTGGAAACCGCGAGATAAATTTTTTTAAAAATTTGACAATCTCGAGATTGGTCATCAATTTATATGGCCTGCAAGTTTCAAGGACATTGAAGACATGCAAGGCAATAAAATAGGGCCTCCAATGTACCAATTTTTTTCCCGCAGATTTTGTGTTTACAAGTGAGCGTCCTCATTATTCACGAGTATTGTTTTCAAGTTTCATATGCACGTGCAAAACTTTACAAAAAAAATTATTTGCATCGAACAGAACGCTCGATTGCTTTCCGAAGAATTTTCCGAAACATGCTAATAACTGACTTGCGTTACGAATAGCAATGACAACAGCACTGATGAAGACAACGTCGGAAACGTCACGTTTCATCAAGTGCCGGGTGCAAAAATAACACATTTATGATTGTCTCACTCTGGTTATTTGTTGCAATCAGCGTAGCATCTGTTCCTTATTTAGATATAAAATAGCGCAAAGCAGAATTCTCAGCTAAAATATAAAGTTGTCACGCTGTTCTTGCGTGTGACATATTAAAGAAGCACTGTTTCTGCATTACGCTTATAAATTTCCAAATTGGGATATGCTCTTCTTGTCCTGCAATTTTAAAGAGACCCTCGGTATGGCTGCATTACAGCGTAATAGCGCAACATCGAGTGCGTAATGTTATTACAGTTCTCAAGCCAGCTACTAGCATATTTCGGAAAATTCTTCGGAAAGCAATCGAGCGTTCTGTTCCGATGCAAATAAATTTTTTGCTAAAGCTTTGCACGTGCATATGAAACTCGAAAACAATACTCTTGAATAATGAGGACGCTCACTTGTAAACACAAAATCTGCGGGAAAAAATTGGTACATTGGAGGCCCTATTTTATTGCCTTGCATGTCTTCAATGTCCTTGACACTTGCGGGCCATATAAATTGATGACCAATCTCGAGATTGTCAAATTTTTAAAAAAAATTTATCTCGCGGTTTCCAAATTATCATCACATTTGTAGGCATAGACCAAATTTCATACAAAAATGGCAACAAGAGCAGCTGAATGCACGCTAACCAAATCCTTCTTTCTCGCAATCGGCCAAAGCAACCCCCTCACTTTTTCACACACCATTTCAAATGGAATCAAACTACTATGAGATGAAACTGTATCCCCATCGCGCATCATTTTCTTTAGATATTAGCCAATTATGTCGATAGTATGTTTTCCACTGTATTTATAATCCCCAAAACTTCATCCCTAAAAATTTCGAAAACGCTCTCATACATTTCTTTCAAACTTTGTCCAGTTGAAGCCCATGGTCTAATCAATTAGTCCAGTAACGGGTTTTACAAAAATTTCTCTTGATCTAGAGAAACTCCGCAACTTGTGAATTTCAGAGGATCACCATTCCGTTGCCATGGAAGCACCGATGTAAACAAATCCTATACTCCCATAAAGTTCAATGTACTGTGTGTTTGCATGCAAAGTGGCTTGACTTTTTATGCGCTACAACAAAAGATATGGCCCATTAAAATTGAAAGGGTGTGAACTTGAGAAATGGGTACGAGCCTCCTTAAGGTGATTCCTTAGTATTGCATTGTGCATCACTACTAATACTTTGCATGATTTTTTGCATCATTTATAGTAGTGCATACCCCTAATTACTAAACTTAATTGGTGCATAATGCACCAGTCAAAGTAAACCCCGACCCAACCCCCCCCCCCCCAAAAAAAAAAAATCTTGATATAAATTTTCAACTAGGTCAAATTTTTCTTTCTTTTTCGACATTTTACAGGTAGGTGGCTACGCCCCTGCCAACTGATGACGCTGATCCCCACGCATGTCCTCAAAACGAAGAGATTTTGGACAGTGAACTACTCGTACAGTATGGCAACTTTTGTCACTCGACTGATAATCTCAAATTCCAGCTAATTCTTCATGGATTTTTCGGATCTACTACAATGTCATAGAAAATGTAGTTATGTCATAACCTTAACACTGCCTAAATATTTAAACAAAACAACAGCAATTAGGCAATGAGGCGGCCAGAGTACAGGTACATGCAATGAATCACAATAATTATCAATCCCCTCACAAAATGTCAACTATGCTCTTTTGGCACATCAAAACAATATTCTATTACGAGCAATAACTGACCTTCCCAGAAGTTACGAAGTATCCAGGTAAGAAGGTTGCAAGCGAAATTAAGATGAAAACCGATCGAACAGATCCTTGAAAGCGAAAATGGCAAAAGGCAGCTGAGGAAGAGAGAGGTCCCTGGGAACGAGTGTTGGAAATATTTCCTGGATGATGCTGGACTGGACTTATACAACATGGATTAGTAAAGCGAATGTCCCTTGTAAAACGCCTTATCAGTATTGAAGAGTTATTTAAACGCATAGATGTCTTACTTCAATCCATGATTTCACTAGTAATCCATTCCAGCGTAGTCTAGCATAATCTAGGCCTTGTTCCATTAAATGTAAGAAGAACTTAGGATTTCAGGGTGGGTGGGGTTAGGTGGGGGTTTATAACTCTCTCCCAGTTTCCCTACAGCAATCACAAACAAAAACATGGCGGTCACGACGTTGATGAATGTCCGCACGGAATAATTTAAGTGGAAAGTGGAACTTATTCGAAGCAATTGTGACGATCGTTTCACCTTTTTCGACTCAGGAAACCACGTGGAAAATTTTGTAAGTCCATTTTGTTGTTGTCGATGTTCTTTTCTCAGCAGTCGTGACATAAGCTTAATTTTTCTAATGCAAAATATTTTGCAAGGGACAGATCTCTTCCTGTGTCCCTCTACACTAGCGTTTTCTAGGTACGGAGTGACTTTATTTAACCGGTAAAATAGTTTGATAATAATAGAAAATAGATGGCGTAATATACCTTATGAATCTGTGAATCTTTTGTTTTCTTTTGTTTCATCAATTTAGAATTTTCTAATGGTCACTGACTGCATGTTCACTGCACTTTAATAAAGTTATATACACACAGGTTAGGTAAGATCACTCTACTGTGTCCGCGTCGTTTGTTCTTTAGTCTTTATTTTTTTGCCCTTGTGCACCCTAACACTAGGATGAAACCATAAAAATAAACACTATATTGTAATACCATAAGGTCGTAATTTTCTAATCTGGCAGGTAATATTATGTCTGACAGTTTCCATTCTAATTGACAAATTCGGCTCGCATTGTTGTACCCAATTCCCGGGAAATTATATGGAAATACTGTGAACAAATTGTGATCTTATTCCCAGAAGGTTTGAATTGGGTACAACAATGTGTTAGCCAAATTTGTCTTTTCTAATACATGACTTGTATCATTGATCAGTGGTCATTAATTGAAGGTTTTCCAGGCGTAGTCAATTGATAGAAATCGATATCGGAAATCAATCGATACCATCGATATCAATCGATATCAATCACCGATTGATATCGATTGAAATCGGTAATCGATGACAATCGAACTCACAGAAAAAAATTATTATCGATTGTTATAAATTATTATAGATTGTGATAATGGATAATAATCGATAGCAATCGACAGTAATCGATAACAATCACTAATCCCAAGGAGTCCCTGGATGAGTGTTCGTTTCAAAGATGGCGTTACTATTTAGTAAACAATACGGGACCCACGTTCAAATGGTAAAACATTTTATTATTTCAGCAGCTAGTTCTTGGCTTGGGGTTTTAAAATATTATAACTTGTCCATTCATCCCAGCGCTGTCGATTGCATCTTGCATTTCCTTTATGGCATTCTCGCGTAGATGAAAGTGCAACTCGATCCTATATATGCACGGACATTGTAGCCCTCCCGAACGCTTCCATCTTTTGGCATAAGGTGCCGCACTTGGCTTGGCAGAAGCTGTTATTTCACTGTGAATAATAACCATCACTCATCACTCATCTGTGTCTCATCACTCATGCCTTTTAACTTGCCAAAATTTATGAGTCCATGTATAAAGCAATGTCTGCAATTCAAATTTAAATCTTCAAAACTTTATATTCCTTATCCATTCATCTCCAGAAATTGGGGATGACACTTTGTGCGGCCCTGATCAGAAGGGTATTTGACTGCTAAATGTCTCTATTATATTAGTGAAAAGACAAATACAGCGGAAGTCACTTTTGGAAGTATCTGATACTGACAGTTGAACTGTCAATTATTGACAATTCATTACCAAAAAATGTTTTCTAGTTAAACACAATTTAAGGTACAGTATTATGCAAATTAGGCAGGTCAAAATTGTGCAGTTCAAGAAAATATCCATACTCCCCCCACAGAAGGTTTTTTGTTTAGTACCCCCTGTCCCCCACAGGAAATTCCAATTTAGCTTCATACTTTGCCTCTAAAATGTTGGCTTTTAAGACCCCCTGCCCCCTAGGAATTTCCAATGACTTTCCATGGGGTGGGTATGGATTTTTTCTGGAAGTACACATTTTATTTTATTGTGCAATAAAATAAAATTAATTTATTTGCTGCCAAGAAAGTATCTGCATGTTAATTTATAGTTTAAAACAGTGTTAACTAAAAAAAATTGTATATGCATGTTTTTAAACAGCCACCAGGCCTGATTTCATAAAGTAATCTTACAGTACCAGCAGTAGCATCTCACCACAACATGGAAGAACAAATATCTCAAGCAAAAGAGATGCTGTCATTGCAAGATTCAACAAAGAAAGAAGAAGCAGTAAGAATTTTAATTGGCATCTCAAAACAAGGAAACAATAAGGAGGCTACAGATATCTTAACTAAATGCCTGGAAGAAAGGGAGGGAATCACTCCAGAGAATCTAGATGATGTTAAGTGGTGTGTCAAGACTTCTGAAGAGGAGAAGAGACTCCGACATGCTGTAGAGGAGCTTTATAATTCCATGAAAAAAGATGGTGAAGACAAAGTGGCAGTTCGAGATATTGACGAGGCCATGAAAAGAGCAGAGGCAAAACTCAAGGTGAGATTAATACAACTGCTCAGCCAGTTGCCAATAATTACTTTTCATCAAGTGTGGCATTTCTTTATATTCACACATACCTTATTTCCTAAATAATAGCTGGGGGTGATTATTTTTTTTTTTTCACTCCAAATGGGTGCAATTATTTGGGGGGGGGGGGGGGGGGCAGTTAATCGAGGGCGGTGATTATTTCAAATATTGCTCGCTGGAAGTGCTAATGTGCTAATTAGAGAGCTTGACCAAAGGAAAAGAGTCACTATAGAAAAGCTATATGAAACCTGTGCTTTTGTATACTGTAACTTTTCTGTTATTGTAATGATTGTTTCCTATATAAGAAGTGAATTTTCAAAGTTGACTAAGAGGATGTGAAATATATAAAGGGGGTGATTAATCAAGGGAGGCAATTAACAAGGGATGGCTATAAATATTTAAGGAAATATCAATGTTATTGAACACAGTAACTGCAAGGTGCAGGCACATGACCAGGAAGTGCCTTATCTCTAACTGTTATCCCAATATACAAGTGTACAATGTACATAATTATATCCCGGGTGGTTACTCCCTATAATGGGCTATATGGGGATGCTCCGCCCAAAAGGGGTACGTTTTTGCCGCTGGAGGTATATGAAAGGGTAGGGATTTCACGAGTTGGAGTATATGAAAGGGTAGGGATTTCACGAAGTATAAAAAAGAGGAGGGAAAACTGCCATTATTTTAAGTTTTATAAAAAGGGCCTTTCAAAATATATCGAATAGATGCACGTAAAGGCTGTATGAAAGGGGTACCATTTTCAATGAAAGGTATATAAAAGGTATATAAAAGGGGTACCTTTTCTGTCAATGAAAGGGTAAGGGTTTGGCCCTTGGGGTGGAGCATCCCCGTACCCCATAATGTACAGATTGAAGGGCACAAAATTAAAAGAGTGAGTGACACTAAATCATTGGGAATTTACATTGACCAAAATTTATCATGGTCCAAACATGTTGACAAAATCGCCAAGACCATTTCTTCTGGTATACTAATAGGTGCACTAAAATGGCTGAGGCCCTTTATAAGTAAAGACATGGCTATTCTTCTATATTGAGCACTCATCAAACTGCACTTTGACTACTGCTGCCCTGTGTGGGATGTTCTAAGTATCGAATTGGCCGATAAGCTGCAAAAACTACAAAATCACACCATTAGGGTTATCACTAAGTCTGCCCGAGTCTTGCCCGAGTCGCTACAGCTTCTGAAAACACGCGTGATATTAATCCTTAATTTTACTCGGGCCCATGTGATTACATATACTAAAAAAATAAAGTGCCAAAATTAAAATATACATAAGGTGCAAATGTTAAGAGCAGGAATTGAGAGGGCGGGAGAAAGGAGATGTGAAGAAAGGAACAGAATCAATCGCCAAAATCTATGCTAGTTAAGATCAGATTAACCACCGTCACACTTACGATTTTGTTTAAATTTGATGAATTATTAAATGCATTAATTTTAAGAAGACAATTATCATATCGCATTTTCCTGTGTTTCATTGATGGACTTTTAAATCCATGCTGTTGTCAGTTCCTCTGTGTTATCTTCTTTTTTTCTTTAATAATAATCCAATTGTCCAGTAACTAACAATTGTTAAATTGTTATTAATAGGAAAGAGAAAAGGATATTCAGGAAGGTGATAACAGCTCTGAAGAATCAGAAGAAAAGAAACAGCAAAAAGAGATGAGGGAGGAACTGGGGCTGATGAGCTTGCTGATCAATGCATTGACAGTCGGCGAACAAGATGAGTTCACTGTGACTGAACTGAAGGACACAGTGATGGCATATGCTAGAGGTGACGTCCCAGAAGTCATAACTGTACTCAATAAAGAAGACATGGAAAAGTTTAAAAAGGCCTCTGTGGTGGAGAAGGTACATGAAACACACTGTGAACTATGAGTACGAGTACCAGTTTGACTTTTCAAACCCAGTGTGCATTATCATGTGTCAATGCACTAATCTTGATTATTGTTCTTTGAGCCTCCTTCTCTTTTGGTCAGCAACACGAAGCTGAACGAGGGGTCTGGGGATGTGAGTGGACAGAAATTCAAAAATTGTAGTCAAACTCAATCTCATACCTGTATTCCAATCAGAAGGGCACTATTAAGCTATTCACCCATCTAGCCTATGAACAGACTCCTTAATTAGCAATACTGTGGGGATGGGGGAAATAGGGTGATGCCACCAATCCACCCTCTCAAGCTCTTTAATAATTATATGTCAGGCTCACAGGCTTTACGATCCCCTTCCTCTCCGCAGGCAGCACAAGGCAGGTTCACATAAATGCTTGCTACTGTAATTTCTTTTAACCCTACATGTATGCTCCCACTATAAAGGTGCCTGTTCACAGGATACCCCCAACAAGTCAGATTATCTCATTCATGTGCCCTTTTGGCATCTATTAATATTATAAGGGAGGATCAAGAGGGGAGGAGGTTGACAAGAGTTTTTTTTAGAAATGTCTGAGGTGAACCTCTCAAATAAAAGACTTTTGAAGCTAAAGCTGATCTCTGTTTTCTTTTTAAAATCAGATCATGAAATACCCAGAACAGTCCCTGGAATCAGCAAAACATTTTATTCTGGTGAAGATTTCCAAGGAGGGATCCAGCTTTTTGAAGTCCTTGATTCCGACATCCCAAATTCAGATGCTGTTTCTTCTCTACATTTACAGCCAACTGACTGCAGACTTCCTCTGGTTTCTTGTTCCCCTGATCATTTTCTACATCTCATTTTTATCCCTGGTTGTGTTTTCTCTTCAAATGTTTTATGGAAGAGAAGCTTTGAGGCAATTGAAGAGTGTGTCAGAGCTAATGAAAAAGTAAGTCATTGCACACTTTAACTGTTTCAACTGTTTCAACTGTTTATTAATAATCACAAATTTTACATAAAGCAATATCCACTGCCCGCAGTTAGCAGATTAGCTAGTCGAGGCGGGCAGTGGTTACACGTATGTAATACATATACAGACAGAACACAAGAAAGACTAGAGAAAAACAGTAGTTAAATAAATAAACAAATAAATATAAATAAATTCAATTTAATTAAGTTTACAATCATGAACATTGCAAATATAAGAAGGCCAAGTTTTCAGGAAATTTTTGTTATTAAGTCGGGTAAATCAATATAATCATTTTCTTCTGAAAGTATTCGGAGTAAAGTGTCGTGGACATTGATTTTAAAGTTATTTTTGGACATTTGACGCATTTCACACGGTAAGCTATTCCAGACTTTTACACCATATCTTGAAAAAGACTTAATTTGTTTATCTAACCTTGAGTGTTTAACATAATAGTCACCTCTTGAAGATGATCTTGTATTATATGAATGAATATTAGATTGGGAAGCAAATAAGTTAGATATGAGCTATCTCTATTTGTAATTTTGGAAACTGATCAAAATTATATGTATTTGCATCCTATGTTCTAATCATAGTCCTGAGAATTTCAGTACCATCATTTTTTCCAGGTTTGAATGACTCAGCATCAATGTGTTGAGTTTGTTGTTGGTTGTTGCTTCTGACTGGATTAGCTGTTTTTCTTTCTTCCCGCTGAAAAACAAACAGATTCTGAAAACTAGTTTTGCATGGGTCAAGGTGCATGAGTATACACATGGACCCCCGCCTAGTATGATTCAAAGTGAAATTTATAAATGTAAATCCATAAACACCAAAAAATATTCCGGAAATGTTCATTGTGATTTGCAGTCAGTGTGACTTTTGTTGCCAGGTCATTGTTATCAGACTCCATCATAAGGGGGGCAGGAGTGAATGGGTGGGGGGGAGGGGAGTGTTGGGAGCGGAGTGAATTAATGTAAGATACTTTTGCATGATAAGGGGCTCCTCCTCTTCATGAACATCTGTCACTGGTTACAGATTTAGCTAAGTCCCAGACTGAGATGTTTTCTGCATAATTAGTGGTTTTACATGCATTAGCATCACTCTGGAGTAGACTGCACTCTAAGGCAGGGATGTAGCTAAGCTAAGAGCCAGCTAATGGCTAATTTCACCACCTGAAAGATAGGAAGGAAATCGGAGGACGGGGGTGGGGGTGGGAGTGGGGAGATCCCCACTCCCACCCCCGTCCTCCGATTTTTTTGTTCTCGCCCCAATTTTCGCGCGGCCAGAACGCGGAAAAATTCGTTCGTACGGGAACGCTTGCTACGCAGGCTACCTGAAAGAGAACTTATCAACGGCTGAAATTTCACTAGAAAACAAAGACTTGGGATGATTTTGAAGGTGCACAAGCCAGAAAAACCAGCTGGGCTTGTTAATGAGTTTGCTAAGCATTTTCTTAGCTACACCCCTGCTGAGGATACTGATGAAGCAATTAATGAGTATGAAACAAAATATGTCAGAGGTGCAACAGTATTGTAAAAAATATTGTTATCTTTAACAGGTTTGACCCTCGACTCAACAGTAAAGAAGCTGAAAGGAAGTTTATGTGGAAATCTATAGCTCCTTACATCTCTTTCTTCATTGTTTTGCTGATAACAGTGGCTGTGTTTCCTCTCTGTGACAAGCACTGGATACCATGTTCTGAACTGAGTTTGGTAGCTCTGTTTTTCACAGGTAATTTTGTGTCCAAGTTCCTCTTTTCAAGATTTCTGCAGTAGGCACTGGTTAAAGGGAGTTAGGAAGAAAGTGGAATTACATCTGCATAAAGTGCTGCCGTAAGTGCTATGTAACTCTGCTCTGACATGTTTGTTTGTAAGCCATTTATCGAATGGGGTTTCTCTCTTCCTTGACATTTCCTTAAAACTATATTTACCTTAAATTCCTCACAAAACAAGGATTTGAGCATTCAGTCCACCTCCTAGGATCTGGCTCTTCAGCTGTGGGTGTTGGGGAGAATAGTGCCCCCACATCTAGAGACTGAGCCTATCCAACCCCCCAGCAACCATTATAAAATTAAAGAAATATCCTTTGTTTTCAACTACAAAAGTTCATAATGCCAGGATCACAAATATCACTTATTGTTATATAGCTGTAGTTGTTCTCAAGACAATGTGCGCATTGATTGGTTGATTGATAGTCACATAACATAGAAACAAAACAAACTGTTTCCCGCCAATTGTCCAAAGTGGACAACGTTTCCGACAGCGGGCAACAATTTTGACGTCACAGGGTAACATTGCAATGTTGCCCGCTAGCGCACGTGATCAGACCGTGACAAAAGGTGGCATGATTATGATGCGATTGATGTTTACCTTGCATTTTTGCTGTAAGTAATTAATTTAGGAGTTGCCATTGTCAAAATGCCTCTGCATTGTTAGGGTTTATACTTGAATTCAGAGTTGATGCTAATCTTTGTTAATGTAACCCTTTTTTGATCATGAGTTGAGTATGATATCTTAATCTCTCAATGAAGATAATGATTGTAAATAGAGAAATACATTAAACTCGTCTATGAGATTTAGAATCATCTTATAATCACTGTAAATATTTTCTGTGTATTGTAATAATGATTTTGTATGTGTACTAGTTTCATCTTTCAGAGGTTTGCCTGATAAATATGATGATTATGCCCTATACACCATTCTACTCAAGCTACTAACCACCGGAATGTGCAGTTTGAGTAATGTACGGGGATTGGCATTCCTGTGCTATCCAATTTTTAGTGGTAGGTAGCCTGTTGCATCTAACAACTGTTTCCTTTCTTCGGCTGTAGACAGGTTCTTCGATGGGGAAATTTGGCGGGTAAAGGACGCTGCTAACAAGTCAAACAACAGAAGTGAAGTGTAAGACTTACTGGAGAAGCATCTTCAAACGCTTTTCCTCTTCCATTAATTCAAATCACGCGTGACGCTTACTTTGAGGATTATATTTTGTGGCTAAGTTTAGTTGACTAAAAGCTGAAACTATAAAAGTATAAAAGCTGAGTTTTTGGTGGGGATTCTCAAAATAGAAAATTGTTAAAATAAACCATCTGAAAGTTCCGCGGTATGGCCACCCATGCGCACAGCTATATCACCCGAGCAGTGGCAACCATGCTGATGAGTCCTAACAAGGACTTATTGCCTTATTGAGACACATAGAATTTTATTTTCAATAAATTTTTAAGTGTAAAAACTAAAATCTAAAATCCCCACTCATGATTGAACCTGTGACCTCAGCTAGGCTTAGGCTTACATAGCCTACCGTACCACTGTACCACCTAGCTTCCTGGGTTGCTTAGTCGTAAATTTAACTATATAATAAACTGCTGACCCTAACCTCAACTGAAAGTTAACTAGTTACTCCATTATATAAGTCTCAATAAGGTGTCCGACGTCCTTCTGGACAGTATGATTTGGACTTGACCTCCTAACAAGGACGAAACAGCTACCCATGGCTGCCACTGCCAGGGTGATATGGCAGTGTGCACCCGTAAGGTACTGGCCATACGGCCGCGGAGATTTGTTGTGTGACCTTTGTTTTCAGATGGTTTATTTTTACAATAATGTAACAATGAGACATCATCACAATGTATCTCCCGCGGTGGAGGTAATATCTGCCGGATATATTTTGACGTTGGATCTATTTTTATACGGATCGTTACAAAAAAATACCAACAAAATCGAAAAATTTAATTCCGCCAACAACTTTCATGCCAAGCGGTACCACCTCAAAAATCTCTGCATTAGAAATAATTCAATCGTGCCATGTTTCCAGATTTATAATAAATCAGTTTTGCAACTAAGAAAAAGCTATTACAGTAAAAACCCGCGTGCAAGAACCCAGTGATTTAAGAACCTGCTGGCAGAAATTTGCCATTTTAGTACCCAAAAAATATAAGAACCTGTTTAGCCAAGCAAGATCAAGCAGGTTCTTATATGTGGGTGACAGTTAAATTATGATAAACATTTTAACCAAGAAGTTTGACTTTGAGATTGCAAATTTATATTACAAGGAAATACCAAACTGTAACTACAAATAAAATTATGTAATTCCTACAACTAAAACAGGTTTATATAAAGTACATACTGTAATTGTCTTCATGGACCTTGCCTAAAGGGGGTTTGTACTGTATATCTTCTTCACAGAAATTAAGAACCTAATTAAGAACCTAATAAGCCTAAATTGCCAGTAACTACCCCAAAAATGCGGGTTTATACTGTATTGGGGGTTAACTGCCTTGAACTCATTGTTTATGTTTTTTTTCTCCCCAGTCCCCCTCCGGCCCTGTGGACTGGAAATAGACATTAGCCTCCCCTCTCTCCTTCATGTGGCCATTTTTGTCCTACTGATCATCATAGCGGGCCGTCACTCTTGGCGCGGCATATACAAAGTACTTATCCCTCATTTGGTGTGCCTGCTTTGGTGGCAGCTTTTCACCGAGTTGTTCCGCTTCACAACCTGGAGCAGCTTACTGCGCGCCACGGTGGGGTGGGTCATTTTTGTCACCATGCTACCCATGGTGTTTCTGTTTACTATCGGCATCGCCCTGGCGTATTTCTTGCAGTGGTTTATGACGCTTGATTTGGCGTTCAAGCTTGCGGTCACAGCTGCCATAATAGCAATCTCTTCGGCGCTGTTCTATTACTCTAAGCTGGGGATTCTTCATGGAGACAAACTGGAGCGCAAGAAGAAACCGCTCATGATAATAGCGGGCTTGGTGGTGTTGTGTCTTTTGGTCCCTATCGTTTACGTCAATTTTGTCCCCTCGATATATGGCCCGCAGAGAACCCTGTCTTGGGAAGAGTATAACAGCGTTTGTGTCAGCAAGGCTAATGGAGGCGACATCAACATTGTAGCAGTACAGATAACATGCAATGAACTCCAGGGCGAGCCTGTAAACTGGACTGGAACTGTAGCTTATGTTAAGTTAAGCTCTGTGGAAAATCGTTTTCGTCGCTTGGTCACATGCCTGCCCCGGTTTTTACAGCCTGCTTTCAAGTGTCTGCTTGGAGGAGTGGAGAATAATAGTACAGACAGGTAAGATGACAAAATCCTCAACTCTGTAAAACGGACGCGGCGAACAAGCGTGCAGTTGATAATGTTAGAAAAGAAAAGAAACCCCTTTTTATTTTCATACTCTGTACCTGTGTATGTGGGCAGTACTATATTTTAACTCTTCACAGAATCATTATCAGGGTCAATGCAAATGTAGCCTTAAAAAATTTAATTGGTAAAGATATAAAGTAACCTAAACAGTAACAGTTGACCGCGAAATTTCATCCCGTTGTTAATTTAGTGACTTTCTTGAATGTTGGGCCTACTCTCTGACCGGACAAAATCGACGACACGAAAGTTTTCGAATTTCGTCGCGCCGATTTTTGCCGGGTTTTTACTTTGTCCCACCCCGACTAACTGCCCCTGGGTCTCTGTCTGCGGAGGGGGGGGGGGGGGGGGGGGGGGGACTGATTCAGATTGTAAGCGATTGTCCCTAAAGTGGGGTTTCATTGTGTTTAGATATGTATATTTCTCTTTCCTTTTCAGGCTGCAGGAAACAAGCTCGTGGTTGCCCAGACCAAAAGGGTCGTGCCACTTAAGATCGTTTGACCGGTACACTTTCTCTGTTGGGGTAAAGATGACGGATGCAGCATCACAGAACAGCGAAATAGTTAAAGTGACAGTCACGCACCGATTTTACCACACAATGGTCACGTTACGGGAGAATACACAGGTAACACAATAACCTATGCTTGAAATTCTCCTTTTTTTTATTTGAATCATTATTCCTTTCTGGAATTTATAATAGCTTCTCTATTAAAGAAGCCTTGAATGGCTGTGGTCACTGACCAAGCGTTATATTAAGTCTTGGTAGTTCAGAAGTGATACGGTCTAACAGCAATTTAGTTATTCTTGCTTTGGGCATGACGTCATAACAATTAAAATATCTAAACTACACATCATTCAAAGCTGTTTCTAACATGTTATGTGGATACCAGTGTTACAATTTTTCACAAAAGTCTCAGGTTTTTTCACAAAAGTTTCAGGTTTTTAAAGGCGAATTTACACGGCACAACTTTATCGCACGCGATTTTTGTAGCGCGCGCTGCTTGCCCCAGGCAAAAATTGTATGCAACTCGCATCATGTATGGCCCAAGCGCGAAGCGCGCGGGCCATAAATCGAACGGGAAAAATAAGGGCCGTGATTTACAGTACGGACCGAGAAAACGAGGTTAGTAAGATATTTATTATATCTCTAAATCGGAGATAAAGGAAAACCTTTCAAGTCAAAAGATGGACGGCTTCATTTGACTGACTTACGTCACAAGAAAGCAAAGAGCAAATTTTATTGGTTTTCAAAAATAGTGTGATCGGTCCTCGATTCGGCGTGAACTTGCGTGGCTCTTGAATGAAAACTCTATTAACGAATTAATTTAATCTTCATGACGACGGAAACCTGACATAAGGTAGTTTTCTTTGAAAAGGATTCTTAGTTACTGGCGAAGACAAGTGAGGAAAAGAAGAATGAAAACGCCGCGATAAAATCGCCAAAACAAACGTGTTTGTCAAACGGGAAAATGTGGCAGCATTTCGGTCTACAGCGGTGAACGAAGAAAGTCTGAAACTTCTAAAAGGACACTGAAAATATCTCGTCATCAAATTTGGCTTTTTGTGTGCTTTAGTGGCATCATGCCGAACTTTGTGCATGGATGAGTTTGAATTTTAATCGCACCTGACAAATTTTCAGCGTAAGCTGCGGCAAGAGCGTATTTGCGAATACGCAAAATTGTTTCATGGAATCCACTACAAGGACAAAAATTTCGCTGATGAATCAAGGTACACTTTTAGCGTAATTTTGTAGCTTCAAGTCTGTTCTTATTAGAGCCACTGCCACAAACGATAACTCTGAACTTAAGTTTATAACCAGACAAAAACTTGATCAAACTAAGTTAGTTTAAGCTTAAGTCTTTATGATACAGTTTGCCGATGGAAGTCGTTTCAAGTTGTTTTGCAGCTTTATGTTTTTCATAGAGACGTTTTCTTACGAAGAAAGACTGTTTTGTTAATGCTTGATTAAATTGTAAGAGTTAAACGAATTTGCCGTGTTACTCGAGTTTTTATAACTTACAGCCTAAAAGCTAAATACCAAAACAAAAAAGCTTACTCGAGAAAATTGTCAATGCTTTTTGATTCGCAGCTAATCAGTTTTTTGCTAAAGTTATATTTTAATTTCATCGCAGAGTTTTTGTAACCTGGCATGTTAACTAACTTAGCTCCAAACGTTTCCTCTGGATAATTTTTAATGTAGAAAACAACTTTTGTAAGCGTGTGTTAGGCCCGATGCTGGGACTCTCAAATTTAGCGGGCCGTACTGAAAAATACGGCCCGCTAAGTTGACTAATCACAGCGCGCGTACTAACTAAGAGATATAATAAAACATTGTATGTGGCTACGATCGTCGTAGAGTTTTAAAACATGTTCCAACAGCCTACAACGTTTTCCGTGCTGCACGCAACAGTTGTGAGCGAGTTGTAGGCTGATTTAGACGACGCGATTCGTGTCGTTCCTATGGCGTGCGCGGGCTGCATGCGATAGTTCAGTAGGCAAAAGTTGTGCCGTGTAAATCGGCCTTAAGGATGTTTTCTTTTCGAGTTGTGAAAATAAACAAAATTGAACTCAGTTGAAAGTTATGGCTAAAATACAGAATACAGGGCTACTTATTTGCATCTCATTGAATGACAAAAGTTGCTGTAATTGTGTTATACCTCGTTCTACAAAGAGTTTCGGCGACGCTGATTTCCCTTTCGTAAACGGTCGACGCCATTTTTAAAGGTCGATGCCATCGTTAGCATTCATTAGTAACCAAGCCTTTTCAAATGGTCGATGCTATTTCTCTCTAGTTTATGCCTGGATTGGGATGAAAGTAGGCTATCATTATCAGATAAAATTGGGCCTAGGTAAAGCGATTATTAGATCTAAGCTAGATTCGCTGTTAGGTGAGATTTAGGGTTAGGGTGACCCGTTATTGATATATATTAAGAAAAGCAGTTTTTATAATTAAATTTTTCTTGGGTTTGCCGGATCAACCCAGTGGTCTAGTGGTAAAGGAGAGATGTCAGCATGCAGAGGTTCCGGGTTCGATTCTAGGTAATTAATTGCATTTTTTTTTTCTGATAGAAGAAATAATTCTAAAATTGGTGAAAATGTTTCAAAGTGTCGCTAAAATGGCATCGACCGTTTACGAAAGGGACAATTGCTTCGGCGACACATGTAAATGAGGTGGACCAACATTTTGGAATAGATCTTTTTTTTAATGCTTCTGAACATTGATACGACGTAAGTGCAAACCACGAATTTCAACTCTGGACTACCCTAATACTGTCCAAGGTTTGTCCAGAAGATCAAAGCGTGTCGAAACGCAATCACAATAAACATGTCAAGCCAGCCATAAAGAACATCCCTCCCACTAAAAGCACTCACGGGTGTATTGTGTTAATTAGGACAAGCTAGCTGTTTAAAATCAAAACTGGCTTAGAAAAGCGGGATACAAATAATGCAAATAATAGCCCGTTTGCGAAAATAATCCTGGAAATACGTTCACAGAAAAACACAATTTAAAATTTTTTTTCGTATACTTCCCGCACTTCATTTTGCTCTATAAACCAGTGTCATAATAACTTCCTCTCTTTTAGTTTAGGAACTGAATATCAGCTTCGTTATTTTCTAAAAATAGACGATGTGTTACTTTTTTTACATTTTCTCCTGTGTTATGGGCTCCTGTCCCCGACTCATACGTTATGTCTGTTTCTTTTAGATCACATTTCAAGGTCGCTTGGAAAGTGGTCCGCCTTACGTGACTGTCACGGCGAGAAAGCTTTTTATCAACGGGGTCAAGGTCAAACCAAAAATTGGACTTGGGCGTGACGACATATTTGAAGGATTGCGTGACTGTGGTCGATTCATGGCCCGGTTTTTTATGACGCCTTTAATCAATGAGAGAGATGATGAGGATGATGATTAAAATACGCTTAAATCACCTTATTCGGTTATCCGCTGTTGAAATTCTCCTTCGTGAGGTTGAGCCCGTTGAGGGGTTTTCGTTACTTTTAGTGGTGCCCTACACAGATGACCGGCGAATTTATTAAAGATGAAGATATACATTGCGTAACCGAAGTAAGAAAAGTTCGCAAACAAGCATTCGAAATGCAAATAGCAACACTGTTAAAAACATTTCAAAAATACGGTATTGCGATGTAAAAACGTTTAAAGAGGCAATGTCATTGAAAAGTGAGGTTAGCTATTTCTCGAGTTAGGATCCGAGTTAGGATCCGAGTTAGGATTCGAGTTAGGATCAGAGTTAGGATCCGAGTTAGGATCCCTAAAAAAAAACTCAAAAAAAACATTCCCTAAAAAAAAGGAAAAAATTTCCCCTCCCTTCCTCAGAATCCCCCAGTTAATTCATCATGCACTTGGGATCCCTCAAAAATCGCCTTCAAATCGAATCGGAAAAAATACACTGTAAACACACTGTAATTCTGGCAGACCGCTTTTATTCACTTGCGTACAATTTGATTATTTTTGTGTTTTTTAAAACAAAATAAAATAAAATAACTTTTTATTTCATTTCATTTCATTTCATTTGAGTTCGATTACAATTAACACACTCACACAATACACACATTACATTCACAAAGACAGTAATCCATTTAATAATGTCAGCAATTGCATGTTAAGTATCGACATTCATGATCAGTTTTTGTTATTACAATATTTACGCCATTTCCGTAAATGAATGGACATTTTGTTTCACGATTTAGCAATGATAGTTTCAATATTTGATAAACCTTATGGAGTCTTGCCAGGAAAACTCTAAGACCAGGGTTTGTTTTGGTGCGTCTACAATTATAGATTTTACTGTTTACCAACCAACAAAATATGATTCATGAAAAGATTGATTCACATTCCTGTATACCAAATAATATATCCATGAAATGTTGATTATCACTACACCCAGCACCCATATCGCTACACCATTCAATAACTTCAGCGGTCAGCAAAGGTGATGGCGGATGTCCTTCTCTCGCTCTCTCCAAATTCTGGAAAATCTCAGCGAAATTTGGAAAGTTTCTGTAATTTTTATTTTGCGTTTTCGTTAACTTGTATGTAGATTCTAAAAGTATATCACTTCTTTGGTGTTGTGTTTTTTCGGTTTGTTTTGGCTTGCAAACGAAATGCCATCAATTAAGGATTTTGAATCGCTCCTCGACAGCAAACTTCAACCAATTCAAGCTAAGTTGGATGACCTCGTCAAGAAAATGGCTGACAATTTTAAAACTGTACAAGAACGACTTAATACACTTGAAGCAAGAAATGCGAATCTTGAAGCTGAAAACGCTAAATTGGCCAACAAATTACAACTGGGCTTACGAAGCTTCCTTCAATAATTTGGAACAATACTCCCACCGCGAGTGTGTAGAAATCTCTGGTATACCCGAGGTACAAGATGAAAATACAAGCGGTATTGTGATAAAGGTTGGATCATTAATCAAATTAGACATAACGAAAATGATTTATCTGTGAGTCATCGATTACCGAAACCATCCTTCAGTGCTGCAGTTTGTGAACCCTTCAAGCTTCCTCGACCAGTCGTTCGAGGGCCTCCAATATTGTTGTAAAATTTGTTCGAAGAGAGTCGAGGGATCGCTTTTATAAAGCAAGAAAGCTTTTACGGGATCTGGATCTTGCCAGTATTTCGGAAAACAAAATTTACATCTCGGAAAATCTTTGTGGCTGAACGAATCCCTCGAACATTTAAGGTTTAAAATCCGTGTATTGTTTATTATTGAACTGCATGTTAGAAAGAAATCTATTGAAATGTCAAACGCCGCACATGAAATGCATAAATTAATATCAAAAGGAAATAATACAATTTGATGTTAACAAATAAGAAGTTGTGTTACTCATTCAGAATATTAATAATTTCTGATAGGCTTAAATCCCCCGGCTAAATTTTGATTGACTGTAGAAATCATATATATCATGGCATAAACAAAACAGTCGCCATTGTCAACAATTCTCAACTGTGCCGAAACTGATCGATTACAACGCGGTGAGAAGAACACAACACAAATGACAATGGAGATAAACGGATTAGAGCTCCGGAAAAACGATTCTCAACTACAAAGCGGAGCAGTGACTGAAATGCGCTGAAACTAATTGCAAGAAACCATTGATGGTCGATAATTTCAAACTTAAGATCCAACCCTGAGATTTTTCAGAAAGAGTGAAGAACCTTAGGCCCAGTTCAAACGTCGAACTTCACATGTGCCGAACCTAATGCAAATGAGCAAGAACAAGAGATTTTGCTTATTTGCATTAGGTTCGGCACATGTGAAGTTCGACGTTTGAACCGGGCCTAACATTGTTTGTAAACTTCTACTAGAAAATGGCTACATGAGCACAGCAAGAGGTCAAACAAAACTGAAGAAAGCCGCCGATTGAACAGAGCTCCAGAATTGAAGAAAGCCGCCGAGTTGACGAAAACTGAGTTGAAGAAAGCCAACGAGAATACAGCATAATTTCAAAACGACCTCCAAATCGATGCTTGCTCGAAGCCTACATGCAATGTCATGAAAGGTTTTACTGCAGAGCTATTCTAACGAATGCCACGATGGCATCAGATAAAAGCTGACACAAACTGCCATCCACGCCCCGGCAAAGAGGTCAAAACCACCAGATGGCTTTAAAACACAAATGACTTCGAGACTATGAAGTCTGTATCATTTTTCGACGTTTAGAAGGCTTTTAGTTCAGTCACCTGGAATCTCCATACAACCGCTAAAAATACAAGAAGCATCATTTTTGCGAGCTTTATAACTATAAAATGGGAGGGGAGGGGGGGGGGGGGGGGGGGGCGTTTTTTTAATTTTTTTGGAGGGATCCTCAGGTGGGATCCTAACTCGGATCCTAACTCGGATCCTAACTCGGATCCTAACTCGAGCCGTAGTTTATCCCTTGAAAAGTTATCGTAACGTTCTCTGTACGCGATATCGTCCAAATGGAGGCCATTTCGCGTATCTTCGCGGTTACAAAAACCAAGCATCGCTTTCAATTCGTATTTCCAAAAGGCCCAAAAACCTTTCATCGTAGTTATGACACATTCAGGACACTAATATGAATACACGTCCGATTCAGAATCCCTATTTTTAGAAAATTAATAGAATCTTTTAAAGAAGATGCAACAGTGCAATTCACTCAAAAACACAGTTTTTACATTACAGAAATTTGTCGTTCGTTTTCTAGAGCGCGGAACCACTAAAAAGTAACGAAGCCAGTTGAGACGGCGGTGTACGATTGTACATGATCATCGCTAGCTTTTAATTTCACCATCCAGCCGGTTGAGAAACGACCACTGACCAGATGTAACCAGCGCAGACAAACAGGAGATCAGTTTTGTGAAATGTGTTCTTGAATTAGATTTGAGTGTTATTTTCAATTCAACTAAGAGTAAATCTACGACTTCGATAGAAATATGAAGACATTAGTTACGAAGAACTACGTAGCAGATACAAAGAAAGTAATCAAGATAGAACTGAATTAGAAGTTTTAAAACTTATTTATTGAATTAAATCAAGTTTTTACTTTATTTAATCATAGAGACCAATGGGCGAAACGCCTAAACCACCTGCAGCTACATGTTGTTTGCAATTTATAGTGAGTATCCTCAACAATAACATATGATGCTTTTACAGCCTTAAAGGATACTGTAAAATGAGCCATCCGACGGTTTCAAACCATGATTGTGACCCTTGTAATGTAATTGTAATGTATAAGAAAATGATCATATATGCGAACTGTGGATAATTAACTTATGAGTAAACGATCCTGACGAGTAGCATACTTGGCGGCTTTATTCCGAAGGAAATCCAGAAAAAAAATGTTATATTTACTCTTCCAAATCTAAAATAGGTAAAATAAGGTGAATTGGTAAGAGACTTGTTGAACAATGTTTATCTGCTAAGGCGGTTAGAGATTGAAAAGGCCTAAAATAAAGCCATTATGTTACACACACAGGAAAAGCTTTTTGTTCGCGCAGCCACATCATGATGTCCTTTCTTTGCTCGAGGCGTTCTAGTTTTGGCGCGGAAAAATCTTGATTTTCAATTAAAGAATCTTCATACCGATGCTAATGGTCGCTTTATCTTATTAGAAGCTATCAAACAATCGTGATCAATAATCTTTCTCTTTTCTTTTCTTCTCTTTTTTCTTTCTTTTCCCTTTTTATCTTATAGTTTGCGCATTTTTTCTCCCAAAGATACGAAATGCAGGCAGCGGTCATTTTCACTTTCTTTCAAAATGCGAAATTTACCGCCATCGCTTGATATACGGATATCAAGAGCTTTGTGACCATATTTGGGCAGTTTATCAATGGGTTGAATTATAAAGGAACTTTTAAACGCGAAAGAGGAGGTAAAATTTCAAAGGGAAAGAAATTAACGAAATTAGAAGAAATGGAAGTGTTGAAAACGATAAACTTTTAGGCGTTCGCATTGTAAATGAAAAACACAGCATGCAGGAAAAAGAAAGCTATTGTTTCCTAGGTGTCCAATATGCTTGGACAGGATGCAAAATTTTGGGTTATAATAATGGAAATTAAGGTCGCGGAAATAAACATTCCACTTAATTGATGTCGCGTATATCAACGCTCACAAAAATTAACGCCACTTAAATGAAATAGAATTTTACTTATTCGCGTTAATTTCGTGGAGCGTAAGATATTTCGTACCCAATGCCACATTTTTCCATTCGAAATCAAAACCAATAAATTTCCAATGTTAAAAAATTTTGAGACGACATTTTACTATAAAGAAAACTCTAGTTGTTGACTAAGTTGTGTCATGAGCATATCTATTGATTAATTATAATACTATTTAATAATAGTATTTTCAAAACATGTGGTTGTGTAGTTTTAAATTACATATTCAGTAGTTACAATTATTCACAAGTTATTACGCTGAATCCTTTACAGCCCAATAGAGCGTTTTCATGTTACGTCACGGCCAAGGTAGCCCAATCGATATTTTCGTTGGCATGAAGCAACTAAGATTATAGATTATGAGTTATACTAACGGTTTGCCGATATCCATGCATTTATACATCTGGGAAGAATTTCTTGTCTAAAAGGGACCACGTTAACATGGCGGCAGAGTCCAACTACTGAGTCCATAGTCTCAACTATTTAGACGACTCCTACGCTACATATCGTTTGTTTCAGTGTCCTCCTCCTTGATCGGTCGACACGCAAAACTTTCCATTTCAACTGCGGTTCCCTGATAAGCTGTCGCTTCTGATCGTACCACGGATGATAACGTGTTCGGCCTTCTACTTGATGATTGCAAGCTTGAATTGTCCTCGACTTTCTCCCCAAATGTACAGCCAAGTAATCTTCGAAATTCTCTCCTGAACAAAGGATTCATTCCTGCATAAATGAAGGGATTGATGGTGTTGGACACACTTAGGCAAAAAGTGCATATCAACTGAACATTTCGTGGGATGGTACCAGCAACAGCTAAGCGCGTCAAGATGGTGATGATCCAAGCGGGTAACCAACACAACATGAACGCGAATACAACAACAAACAAAGACCTGCTTATTCGGACTTCACTTGTGCTGACTGATTGATTCCTTGCTTGTGTTCGAAGACTTTGCACCGTTCCCATGTTGTGTTCCCGAATCTTTTTCAGAACTTTCCTGTAGCTGAATATGGTCACAGCCAGCGGAAGGATGCAAAACAAACCCACGACGACAAAGTAATGCAGCATTTTTCCAAATTTGCTCAAATGCTTGTTTAAGCAAGCTGCGTAGCTCGGTACAAAATGAAATCCTTGTAAACCAGTGAGACGAGGAATTAAGATATATAAGGCTACAAACGTCCATGCAGAGCAGAGAATAATTCTAGATTTTCTTTTCGAGAAAAATAATCTGTATTGTTGATCTGATTTGCATATTCTCACGTATCTGTTCAGTGCTGTCAGACCCATGGTTACAGGGGAAACATACAACACAAACAGGCTGAAATACGCGTGTATTTGGCAAACCATTTCACCGAAAGGCCATCTTCCTGTGATAAGAACTCCTGTTGCAAGAGGCATGACAAAAATTGCGGCCAACAAGTCACTGACAGCCAGTGCTATGATGTAAAGGTTTGTCGTTGTACGGAGCCTTGTATTTCTGTAAACCGAGATACAAACGAGAATGTTTCCCCGAAGAGACAAAACATTTAATCCAATCATTGATCCGGCTTCAACGATTTTCAAGACTGTACTGCGTGATTCGAGGGCATCCGTCATATTTGAATGCCTTTGTAGTATAGTAGTGAAGACTTTTTCGTTTGCGTGTTAAGAACTTTAAACTGAACTGTTGTCGTTTCATTTGTAGAGTTTGTTCATGAATCGTCTCCTGTTGCCAGGTCCTATGTTAAAAGAGTGAAATAAATTTCCCGTAGGCTAATTTCCAGTTTTTTGGCGGCGTTCCTGGTTCGTGTGGAGAAACTTAATTTTCGCACATTTGGAACTTCTGTCTTTCGAGAGAATCCTTAATTGCTTGATATGGATTTTGAAAAAAAGGGATTGCTTTATGTCAAATACACCTGTACACTCCGATATTACATTATCTGATTGGCGTAAGAATTAAAAAAACTGTTTACTAAACTGAACCTATAATTCAATAAATAAATGGGTTTGTTCAAACCGATAACGCAACCCTGGCAGATGTACAAATAACATTTTAAATTTGCTCTTTCACTAACATTTCTGCAGCAAGAGCTAAACGCTAATTCTCTGAATATGGACATAGCATTTGATTATTGTTTTAGGATTTTACTGTCAACTGACAAATAAACAGATTTTTAAGCATCCGTCGTCCATTGTTAAACATCAACTGAGGGTGAAACGGAAACAATGAAATGGAAGAGTTAAACTCTGACAGATGTAAGTAATATTGTTTAGTCAACAGTCAACTGTGGATCAGCATGCGATTAGGATCGAAATGTAGCCGTCACCTTCAGACATAAAACAACACCACGCTCTTGAAAATGGCTGTATTTTGTTATTATTATTGCATTCTACTATTTTTCATCAGCTTTACCAGAGTTAGCGGGGAGAAGACAACAACTTGGGCCAATTATTTTTTGGACGTGACTGTATCCCCTCTTCCCAAGAAAAGGTTCTACAATTCACCGGCAACTGTGAAGAGGTCCTCTACTTCCTTGTAGATTAATTTTCATCAGTTTTGTGTACCATTGATTGATTACTGAATCTAATGTAAAGACTCATCATAATTCAAAACGAAATTTTGGCACACACACACAAAACATTGTCAGTTTTGGCAAAGGATAAAAAAGCAAAAGAATGGGAAAAATTACATTTAAAGTACAAGAGCTATTTTTAAACCATGCACAAAGAGAACTGACAGAAGGGATAATTTCAGTATATTTGTCATATGTTATGCTTGGGTCACTATTAAATCTCTCAATCCCCAGGAAGAAATAAAATAGCCTTTCGATATTCAATATTTTAATATTGAATATCGAAAGGCTATTGTATGATGACTGTGTCATAACAAAGCTTTCATCGAGTTTCAAGACATTAGCTCATTCAAGATTTCGTCGTGAGGAAAGAAATAACTTCTTCAAAGATTCATTTTAGTGAAAAAGAATAAGATTAATGATTATACATTTAGTTTATAATAACTGCATGTAAACCTTGTGTACGAAATGACTGTTGTACCCAGTTGGGGTGAAACAAACACACATCTATTAATATTCATTTTGAGAAAAAACGAGTCATGTCCTAAGACAGAAACTCTTTATGAATAAAAATTAAACTATTGAGAGCTCATAACTAAAGAAATCACTATACATTAGTCCCGTTAGACAGTCTGAGCTAGTCTTTTTAAAACTCATATATGGGAAATAAAGTCCTGTCAGCTGGTTGATATACATAAAAAGTTTTTCGTGCGTTGGCTTTAGCAATAATAATGTCCTATTCACAATGCACCTGCAAAATTATGTACCCACACTTTGTTTTAGTTTGCTTTAGTTTAGCAGCAGTGTTTGTTATTTATTATTTGAAGGAAAGTGGTAATAAATCATTTCCCTTTAGGGGCGAACCATTTGACTTTTGAGGTGGGGGGAGGGGGGGTTGGAAGATTTCTCCTGGGAAAAAATTTTTTCCCCACTGACCAACTAGGCGGATATTTTTTTTAAGTCGAAAAGCGGTGCATGATATATATATTTTTTTTTTGAGATTTTCCATTGCAGGAATTTTTTTTTCACTCCAATGTAAGAAAGTGACACTCACAGAGGTGCGACATATACAAGATGCGAAAATCTGACTTTGGGATGTCTAAGTTTCAAGCAAAGACACGTTTTCGGGCATTCCGCTGGGGGGTCAGGGGGCATGCGCCCCCAGAGAAATTTTGAAATCCTGATGCCTTGAAACTCCATTTCTAGTGTTCTGAGACGACAATTTCTGTCAAAAATGTTCGGCAAATTGATGTGGCTTCTCGTCGCTTTGCGTCTCTTTGTGTGGCTCCACATACAAGTATTCAATTTTATCTTATATTTCTTGCTGTTTATTTAGTTATCTGGATATCAGAGTTAAGTATACACAATTTCGTGTTTTTGTATAGTAAGTATTATGAGAATTTGACGAAAATGACAGAACAGATGTCAAAATCGGATTTTTTTGCTATCCCGATCGCATATTGGTCGGGATTCGGGGTTTTCAAGCCAAATTGGGGTAATCTCGACGAAATCGGGATGGTTGGACAGTCTGTAAAAGAAGTGGAATGCATTATGGTACGAAAAATCCAATTCAAAGGTTTATTTTGATGTTCTGCATGTTCAATTTCTAATGTCAGTAAACCCACATAAAGTATGACAACGACAACAATGATGTAAAACTGGTTTTGAGGTTAAAGTTTTCATGTGATCTGTTCAGTAAGATGTCATGTAATTTAAAAGAAATTAGATAACTGAAAATATTAAGAAACAATGAACTCCTGTTTTTGAGACAACATTGGTTTATTAAATAAAAGAACATAGCTTGGATGTAAAGACTGCACTCAGTTTTGCTAGCCTACAGGCAGAGATTTGCAGCAACCAACCAACCCATCGAAAAATGTCTATGATTTGTAGGAATTTTTTTTTTGGCGCACAATCCATGCATGTTATTTTTTTCCTCAGAGCTTACCATGATGTATTTTTTCCTTGCTTGGGCGGCTGCAGGGAATCAAATGGTTCGCCCCTTATCAAAGAAGTACATTTCTTCCGTTTGTTAAAGGTAAGATCGGTGATTTCATGTAAGTACAAAATCTCTCTATGATTGCCTTATTGATAACCTGTAAAAAACTATCAAATAAACAGAACCTTCTGTTATTCCTCGCAACAATTGTTCAAAACTACTATTAAGAGCACTGTTTATTTCTTAACAAGTCATTTACACTGAAACATTCCCTGAAATTCCTGTCGAAAAATGAGTTGACCACCGCCGACGCACAGCCTAATATCACGTAAATCTCGAAAACGAATCATGCAACTTGACATAGGATGAATGCGCTATACACGCACCAATAATCATGGCAGGAATTCAACAAATAAGAAAACCCATCACCACGACAAACAGCAGTCGCGTTACACGCATTTCCCACGCGTTGACGGAGAGTTGCTGCGGACTAATGTCCCGCGTGGAGCGAGGTCATCACGTTAGTGTTGCGCGGTCGTATGGAGAAAAACACTTTGGTGTAACAAAACACGATTATAAGAAAAGGGATGAAGACGTTTGTTGTTGCTTCTGACTGGATTCTCAGTTTTTCTTTCTTCCTGCTGAAAAAGAAAACAGATTCAAAATTTGTATTAAATTGTGATATGAAGGGCACTTGTGTGAAAACTACTTATGAGTCAAGATGCATGAGTGTACACAGTGGACCTCCGCCTTATGATTCAAAGTAAATTATATAAATGTAAATCCATGAACATCAAAAATATTCCTGAAATGTTTTGATTTGCAATCAGTGTGACTTTTGTTGCCAGATCATTGTTATCAGACTCTATCGTAAGGGGGACAGGAGTGAATAGGTGGTGTGGGGGGTGGGGGAGGGGAGGGGGGGGGAGGGTGTTGGGAACGAAGTGAACATGTTAGAGACATTTGTACTATGAGTCTCCTCCCTTACATCTGCTAGTCCTAGACTGAGATATTTTCTTATATTTTTAAATTATAGAAGATTAATTTACATACATAGTTTCTTATTAAGTTGTAGTTTATATTAAATTGTTAATGCCTGATGTATTTACCGTGTTTTTTAAATAAAGATGATGATGATGATGGTTTAACCTGTATTAGCATCATTCTGGAGTAGACTGCACTCTAAGGATATGAAACAATAGCAAAGCGCACAAATGACGTCAGTACTCATGTTTGTCTGAGTTTATAATTTATTCTTGTTTATTCTTGCATTTCTGACAATAGAAATTCCTTATTAGGAATCCCCTGAGAGTCACTTTTGGTTTGTTTGTCTGAGTTTTAGTTCTATAAATAGTAATTGTGCGCTTCGCTATTAATGAGTATGAAACAAAATATGTGGGAGGTGCAACAGTATTGTAGAAAATATTGTTGTCTTTACCAGGTTTGACCCTCGACTCAACAGTAAAGAAGCTGAAAGGAAGTTTATGTGGAAATCTATAGCTCCTTACATCTCTTTCTTCATTGTTTTGCTGATAACAGTGGCTGTGTTTCCTCTCTGTGACAAGCGCTGGATACCATGTTCTGAACTGAGTTTGGTAGCTCTGTTTTTCACAGGTAATTTTGTGTCCAAGGTCCTCTTTGCAAGATTTCTTCAGTAGGCACTGGTTTAAGGGAGTTAGGAAGAGATCAGGGGAATTACATTTGCATAAAGTGCTGCCGCAAGTGCTATGTAATTCTGCTTTGACATGTACGTCTGTAAGCTATTTGTCAAATGGGGCTTTTTTTAAAGTGCCACTACGACGAAAATTTTTGGTATTTCTTTTCCGATTTTTTTTAACGCAAATGTATCTAATAGGTTTAGACAAATGCGAATTGCTATAAATTAGATTGATATATTCTTACACTACCCAGAAATAGCTGGCCGAAAACCCACGAAAATCACGTAAAATCCGTGCGCCATTACTCCGTTCATAAAACCGAGCCCACCTTCTACTGGTTTGCAATCTGGTACACGTGACTTGATTTGTGACGTCAATGACTCAAAGCGTCACAGAGAACAAAGCCAAAAGGCACGTGTTGAGTCATTGACGTCACAAAATCTCAACATGATCTGGAACATGATCCAGAATAACGATTATCATTAAATCTTAAATCGCTTTGAAATAATGATTATCATTAACGCCCGACACATTATGGAGAAAGAGTAATTCCTGGGGTCGAGTTTGTCTCGGGCCGCGATACTGCATTCAAAATGGTGGACGGAGGCGAAGGTAAGAACTCATTTTTTTTAGACCTTTTAGAATCAATTTCCGCCTCAATTTATACTCGAAGAGTTAAATTTACGGCTAAACTACAGACTATAGGGCCACTTTTTACCGTATACCAAACGGCTCGTTTGCTCTTTAGTTTATATGCACTGCCGAGCCAAACGAGCCTGACCAAATATATTAGACCATGTGCACTGCCGAGGCAAACGAGCCATCAAAAACATAGACCCAACCGGCTGTGGCGAGCAAAAGGAAGTGTCCTTCAATGCCTGAACTGTTTTCATAAGTGCAAAGATTTCGGTTTATCCTAGTACAGCCGTGTACCGGTTCACAAGGGATTTCACATATTTGTATTCACCAGGACAGAACCAAGATTTCCGTATACTATAGCCCCATGCGTTAGTTATGCATACCGTAACAAACGAGAAAACAGCAGAACGCCAAAAAAAAAAAAACAACAACAACAACAACAACAATGGTGCATACATACATAATAAATGTATGGGGTTATAGAGAAATCTTACCTTCCTAGAAAAGACTTGCAAAAAGGCTCCAATGGCATGAGGCAACTCGTAAAGCTTCGTAAATATGAAATGCTCTTCTTATACCGAGTGGATGGCAGACCAATTTCACTAATCGTTGCATCGTATTTAGTATGATAAAGGTGCACCTTTTTATATGTAAAGAACGTGAAGTAATTCATGAACAACAAAAATGCAAGGGGGTTATGTATGCAAGGAGAATATGAATTATTCCCCTTGCATTTTATTACATAATCCCCTTGCATTTTAATTAGCTATTCTTCAGCCCCATTGTTCCCTTCAAGAAATCAACGCTGCACCCGGCTTTTCAGACAGTTGATTGCGGGGTTACGAGGTATATTCCCCTGAGAAAGATCAAAGGAATTTGAGCCAAAGTGAAAATAATAGTGATTAGAGTGCAAGAAAAGCCTCTAGCATGCAGGGTTTCAAAGAATCGATGAGTAAACAAATTTAAAACATGTTACCCAGTTCTCGATGCATATTTGTGTCACACTAAGACATGTTTGTTATTTTAAATCATTTTAGAAACAAAATTTGGTTTATGCTCAAGCCAGAGAAATTTCTCTTGATTAATATCAATTCTTCGATTAGCTTTCCGATGATTGATTTTCATTGATTAATTACGTCGGGTTGTAGTGGTAGTGATATTGCGGATTAAAAAAAACGTTTACTGTGCTGTAGTATTTTCCTAATTCTTGAAAAATCTGTTTGAAGTCGGCAGATCGGTTTTAATTTTCCATACTGAGGGGCTTAAAGAGGCTCCTGGCCAAAGTCATTCTACATTTTCTGTAAACAGTAGTGCTCCAGTGACTGGAACTGTAGAAAGTGTTATATCACATTTATGTGATGAGGAGTATCAGGTAACTTCATCAGTGAAGATTAACCACCCATACCCTTGGTCTACACAGGGCTCTTATCTTTTCAAAGCATCAATTAATGGCAATGAAGATGCTGGGTGACAGGCAACGAGAGCAGTAAAATGGTTAGCGGGAGCGATCCTGGAGACATTGTCCTGGATGCCCTTGCCAATATAGGTGCAGCCCCGATGTTTACAGCGCCTGCCGAGGAATAGAATTTTCCGGTTAGTAAAAGGCGCTACAATGGCCGAAACGGCAGTAACGCATGCAGTTTGATTAGCTTGGTGATCGGTTACGCTTTAAATGTGAGTAAGATCTCGCGCCACATTGCTTCAAGTACCTTTGTCAAGTACCGCCATTGATGTTGTTGGAGCCGGGCAACCGGTGTACGACTTATGTCTTGATAGTTTACCCTCAAGGTATCTATCCATTCAGAAAGCTGCCAGTGTGTTAGAAATCTAGTTTGATATTGGCGTGTGAAACAATTTTCCAGTACGCCTGAAAAGATCAATATGAGCAGTACACTGTTGGCGTTCAGTTACTGTAAGAGAAGACATCGCTTCCCGTTCCTCTTTTTTCGGATGAACTATTTTGAACGAGAAAACCTCTGTTTTACATCAGCAAGGGTTTCATAATGTATGTCGACACCCATTCTCATGACCCTAGCGGACCGGGGTTGGACACAGCTGAAGTAAAGGACCTTAATGAGATTTGTAGAGCAGTTTGGGAACTTTAGGGGAATGATGAGAAAACCTATGGAAACTTTGTGATCGGCGACTTTTAAATTTAAGAGCTTGGTTTCTTAAAAGCTATAACCCCACACAATGATGTTGGAACAGTCCTAACTGACATATATAGCCGGTTTAGACCGTGATAACTACACTTTAGAAAATGGTCACACCCACTCAGCCAATCAGTGCCCAGTATTTGTGTGCTCTATTTCCCATAAACTGTCTTAAATTATGTAAAGAGGCGGGGGCTTTGAAGCCCAGGGAAATTGTGGGGTAAAATAACTACTCATTAGTAAGCTCTATATAGAACATACTAATGAATTCTTTTGTTTTCCTTTGTCTTAATGAGAAAATAGAGCATACTAATGAGTATATAGAGCATACTAATGAATTACAGGCTGCTAATTTAAACAAAAACAACTTGCAGTTTGAGTGATTTTACTTCATCTGTGAAACACTATCTAACAATTAGTGTGTGATAGTCAACATTAAACAAAAGAAAACAAAGGAATTATAGTCTAAAAGTGCGTACTATTCTACTATTTCACAGATGAAGTAAAATCACTCTATAACAATGACAATTTTATTTGAAGTTTTCGCTTTACATAACTTAAGCAAGAGATTAATCACCAAAATAACAAAACGAAATTCGACTTAACAATTTTTAGGAAAAATTAAATGAAAGACTGGGTCTTTCTGCGTGTACCAGTACTCATTGTCTTCTATTGTTTGTGAGGTATTGTATTTTTGGTCTTGTTTTGCATTTGTATTATTGTCGTTCTTTGTTCCTTTTGTTTTACGTCATCTGTCCTCCGGTACACACCGAAACAACCGAAAGACTGGTCTCACCGTGCTTTGGAATTCTGTCTCTTTCCCTTTGCTCAATTTCGTTCACTGTCGTAGGCTTTTGGAAACGTGCACTTTTGTCGAATTCATATCATCCCCCAAGCACTCGGATATGTCTACGCTCTCAAAAGCAAGTAACTCTTGAGTGGCAAGGACGGCCTCAAGTTCCCCGAGCTCTGTATACTGGCTCATAGCCGGAGCAAATGAGCCATCAAAACAACAGAGAATAAACAAAGCTCCAAAGAAAGAAAAGCATTGTTATTCGAATTTCGGCGACATCCAAAACAAAATAACAACGTGATTCCGAAGTGTGAATGGCACAATTAAAATACGCTCATAAATACAATCTGCATAACATATGTTTTCTTCGCGGATGTGACCATTTTCTAAGACGGTTAGACAATGAACGCTCGTGTCCTATGGGATATAGCGCCTCTCGCATTAGATAGAAGTGCCACTCGGGCTACGCCCTCGTGGACTTCTATCTATGCTCGAGGCACTATATCCCATAGAACACTCGCGTTCATTGTCTAACCCTTACTTGTTTGCCCCCCAAATTTTGCATAAACTATTGTTTTTAAATGCTCTTGGGAGGACTGCATATTCCCAAGAGCATTTCAAAACAGTAGTTCATGCAAAATTTGGGGGCAAACAAATTGTATTATGGGGAATTGGAAAATAGAGAATAGGTTTTTTACAGGGTTGTAGCATCTCGTATAGAGACGTTAGCGTATTAGCGATATTATTGTAAGGGCGTATGTTTCGTAAATGGATTTAAAATGCATATGTAGGAATTTCGTCTATGTGCATTATATCAGAAGCTTACAGTATGTTATGAGCTACTGATTATATAAATGTAATTTCGCCATTGCTTGGGTTTTTGCATTGCTAGGCTTTGTAATTTGCCCCCAAAAAATGTCGCGCCACTTTTTCAACCAATCAGAAGTATTTTTATGTTGTGTGTTGTATCCTTACTGTAATTAAAGTAAATATGAAAAGTGTCCTTTATTGGCCCAAGGGTTCGAAAGGTTTAGGAGTTTAACGAAGCATGGGGCTTATTATCCCTTACCCTAGAAACAAGTTAATAATGTGAAGTAGTCTTCTCGTTTGCGTATTCTGATACCTCGGCAACAGCTCATATAGTTATGGCTTTCTTGGCAAACAGTTGTTTACTGCGCCTTTCAATAACATGCGGAATTTGAAATTCAAATTTCCACCAATGCTTTCGTTTTACACTGCCGTCAATCATCTTAGCTTACCTCTCGGGAAACAGATCTTCACTTCAATGAGTTCAAAAAGGTCACGTCCGTGCATTTTGATTGGTAGATTTCGATCCATTTTGTTTGTTTCTTTTTTACATGGTCCGTTGGCTTTCGTATTAATTATGATTGACGGCAGGGAATAACGCAACCGTCGGTGGAGATTTGAATTTCAAATTCCGCATGTTATTGAAAGGCGCAGTAACATTCGTAGCGAATAAAGTGAAGTTGCAAGTGTAATACTTACAATAAAGTCGCTGTCAAAATTTGTCTTTCCTTTCTTTCTTTTTTTCTTTCTTTCTTGACTCCGGAGATCAAATGCTACTGTAATTTATTAGTATTATATGTTTAAAGCGACTGTTTCACGCTATGTGCATGCCTGTCCATATATTTTCATTTCTCAGTAAAAGGCGACAGGCTTAATTTCGAGGACGATTGAAACGGATTATAGATACGAATGCTAAACGGGTTTATTCTTTCGATTCAAAGCATAAATTGCCAACGTACTTTGAGCCTTCACAGGTTTTATGTCTAATTAAACCGTTCTTACCAACACATGGTTGTTAAAAATTTCACTGGTTCAGCCCTGAAACCTATATACCCCCCAACCTTGCGTTAAGATGTTGACACCAATTTTCATTTATTTAATACTAGAGTCGGTAAAACGAGCTGAAAAAACTCACCCACTAAATCCATGCTTTAACCTGAAATCATCTAATGAATAATGAGGAAGCCCTAATTCATAAGCTTCTGTAATTTCTTTAAGCTTAGCTTCCTCGCCAATTTAACTTTAAGATCTATGTAACTTTCAATTTCGTTTTTTTTTTCTGTTTTATTCTTCCCTGTAATTTGTTCTTGGCAAAAATAAATAACAAATAAAATAAAAATAACTAAAAACACGAGGAACCAGATTTTTTATTGATCTGTATCATTTTTGCCCAGAAATAAAAAAGATTTGGGCAGGCATGCACATAACTTGAAACAATCCCTCTCAGTAAGGCACCCTTCCTAAACCTAATGGCATTACTGCTCAGCGTAGAAAACGCTTTTGCGATCTGCTTTATGCAGCCGAATGATGATGATGGAAGTCGCGTAAATATATAGAAACTTTTTCTTAAAGTCCGCATTAAAATACCGCGTTTGCAACATCCCGTGCAACGGCTCTCTTGGTCCATATGTGTTGTACTATATAGTCAATCGAACCCGTGTTGATTTTGATAGCACTCAAAAGATTTGAAAGCAATGAATTAAAGTTCAACTTGACATTCCAAAGTTAGAAAACAGTTTTAATCCATGCTTGTCTGGAATGCCAACAATGCAACATTTTCCTTAAATCAGAACTTATTAAAGTGGAGCATCCTCAACGTGTCAGTGGAATGCAGTGCACTTTGCATTGCGCATCACTACCATGACTACTGCGCATAATTTCTTGCGTCATTAGCACGCGTTGTCTGAACCAAGAGGGTTTCCTTTGTGGATAAGTTGACCAAATAAAAAAGCGGTTGTTTCCTCCTCAACGAGCATGGTAACCTATCTTTCTTGTTGCATAATTGTACTGTTAAAATCACCACCTTTGAGTTGAAAGAGTTTAAAAAGATTTCCTTGTCAGGAAATAAATGGCGTTCACACCCATTTCCCATGGCCGAAAAATTATGACCTAGAGATCATGCACGCAAGGAGTATTTTGAGTCGGTGTCAGTTGCATGCTTTTACAGCAAATCATTTATGAAATTGTTCCTTATGGTCGATGCATTATATCTATTACAGTTTTCCAAGCATTTCATTTTAACTATGCTCCAAGCTACCGTGTAAACAGTAACGTGAACCGACCTAATAATAGTGGACGTGATAGGCAGTACTACATGGATAAATAGGACAACTTTACTCCATCGCAACTCTTTCGCGAGCATGGTGACCTGTTTTTTATTGCATTTTTCGAAGCAATGTCTGGTTGGGAAAAATAAGGAAAGTTTAAACAGATATTGTTTGTCAACTTTTATTACCGAGGAATCGCCTTAAAAACTGTGGTTTTGCTTTTGCATGCTATGAAACCAGGAGCTTATTACCTCCTGATGAAACACATTACAGCAATATTAGTTGTTCAACACGAAAGCAGTTGGTTTAAAGTTCTAATTTATTTGCCATAAAGAAAATAATTGATATGTGTAAATTACTTTAATTTTTAGAATGTATCAATTAATGAAATAATGTTTGCCCTTATAGCTCTCTCAAAATAATTAGTGCTCATTTTTTTTTTTTACAATTACAGCTAGGTTAAGAAAACTTATAAGGCAGACTTTAAACAATAACTTTGGAATTAGCTAGATACTGAGGTAACTAAGAGGAAATTAAGAACAAGCTAGTGGTCATGCATTAAATTTATCCATTGAAAAGTTTTGTGTTTAGTGATCAACATCTCAATATAGTTTTCTTTAACTTTTGTGAACATATTAAATAAAGTCATTGATTGATTGATTGACAAGAACAATTTCATAATACATTGTACATATATTACAGTGTGACACGCCTTACTGTGAACAGCCAACAAACTTTTTTACTTTAGTTTTGTTTCCAAGTTTTGTAAATAACTTTGCAATCCTGTGATGAAAACGAAGCAACAAATGATGAAATGTAATCTTGTCGCTTTGTGTTTATCGCAGTAGTGTAAAGTTAGCTGCAAAACTTGTAAAAAAGTTTGTTGGGTTACACAGTTTGTTGGGTCACACTGTAAAATGAACAGAATCGGTAATAAAAGATAATCAATATATTATACAAACTATTTGTAATCATTAGCCTCCAAATTCTAAAAACATTTATTTATTGAAAATAAAATATTCATAGCGTTTGTACCATGTAATATTGTAAGTTGCAGTTTCCAAACAGGGCATCAAGGAGGCTGTTGTAAATAAATGTTTATGCACAACCTTACTGTGCCTGCAAGTGTATTACAATGTCACCCTATTGAGGATGCACACATTAACAAGATCTAAGCTCATAAAAACTTTGCCTGGATTAACTCTCTTGGATCGTTCAGAACCCAGTTTTCTGTTGATTCTCTACACTTTCTACATTGGTGAATAGGAAACAAAATTTAAGTTACTTTTCAATAACTGATATGTAAAATAATGTCATACTAAATACTCGAATAATTAAAAATATGTAGTATCAAAAATTGACATTACATGTACATACCAGTAGGTGCAGTAATAACTGCATCAAAATTTAAGGGCTGAGGCCATAACTGCCTCATGTTGAATTTTGGCATGATTCACTTACAAATTGTGTTTTTGAGCGAAAAAAAGCATTTTGTTGCTAAAATGATGGCTGATTTATGTTAGTTGATATAAAAGAGATGCAATTAGACCCAAAAATTCCAAATCTGTGGAAAGAAATCTTTTGATGTGAAAAGTCAAATAGGATGCTCATTAGCCAAAATGTATTTTGTATTTTTGTGTGTGAAAATACAGCAGTTGTTTTGGCCTGATTGAATCTCTTTTACTTTAACTTACACGAACCTGCCATTACTTTATAAGCAAGAAAATGCTTCCTCGGCTCAAAAACACAATTTGTTTAAGGATACAATGCCAAAATGTGATGGTTATAAGCCCTCAGCCCTTCAATAATCATATAATATATTGTTCTTGGATTTTACTCAGTGCAGATGGAAAATGTGTGAGCATTAGCAATTCTTTATTGCTGTATGCCAAAAACAAAATAATTAATTAGAAAAGACTTGGAACTGAATAAGTCTTTACCTTTATAGTAGAGCTGTTATTAAGACATTGTTTCTTATTGTAGGAACATGTATGTATTACATTGATCTGTGCACACACTTATCTTAAATGGAACCAAAGAGAGACAAGATTACCCTAGCTTAGTATTAAGGACCCATCAAGTGTACTCACTCATATTATATATTATAATATGACTAGTACAACCCTGCTTAGTGTCTACATGTAAACATTATCATAATTACATTACCAAAATATATTACCAAAATATAAAAGAAAAATGTAAAAACTGTAGGAAAGCTATTCCTTTTCTATAAATTAATTACTTCTGTAATTTAAGATGTGTAAAGCAATATTATGAGACCAAGTGATAGAACAAGAGGAAAAAACAATAAAATACGATTAACTCTCTCATACATGTAAGTGGCTATACTAGGGACCTGGAAAGGTGATTGATTACTGGTATGTAAGATGGTTGCCTGTGAGTCTATAATACAGCTTTTAACTGAGAAATGAATCAATGGAGATTTCTGCTAGAAAGTTGCTGAAGGGAGATGGTCGCCTGCCAGATCGGTCACTTAAGAGAGAGTCAACCATAGGATTTTACTATGGAGTAAATATGTAAGGCACTAACCAAACAGACTTGTTTTGTGTAACACTAGGCCTGTAAAGAAACCTCTTTGGAAGTGCAAAACATTGGTTCTTCTCCAAAAAAGAATTTAACTCTGGATTACCCATTACACATACATGGTCAGATAGCACCTTATGACCATGTATGACATTCTGATCTGAGTAAAGTTGTCCTGCAGCAAGAACACTGAATTCTATCTCACATGTAGGCAATCGATTGCTCTGAAAAAATTGAGAAGAGAACTCATTTTAGTTGGTTAAGTTAAGTCGAATGACGTGCACACGAGCCGCAAGGAATGAGGGTGACAGCTCAAGGAAAAGTGAAAATAAGGGACTGTACTGTTTTCTTAGAAAAGATGAGAACACATATGGATCAATTGGCAAGTCCGCCTACTTTTGATGCCTTACCAGGTGTGCCGCGAATAGTCTGCGTCAACATTAATTTTGGTTTTAAGTTTGTGGTATTTGAAGCAGCATTGTGAAATGAGTGGCTGTATGCCCAAGTAAGCTGTGCCAAGCAAGGCTAAAAATGACAGCGATCAATCTCAGAGTGATTTCTGTCATTTGTACAGGTGTTGTTTCAAAACTGTGTACTTGAAATTTTAATAGGAGGAGAACCCCTGATGAACAATTGAGCAAGCCATGTAAAAGCTTGGAGAACATTTTTCATGTTTCAATAAACAAAGGCGGAGAACAACGTCTCTATTCGATTTTGCAACAGCTTAGTTTTTCTGTTTTTGGGAGTGATTTGCTTTTGTGCCATGTCTGCAGGACACCTACATTGTATACATTTTTTTTTATTTGTCAAGAATTAAACAAGTTGTATATAAAAAAAAATAATAAATCGACTTTGTTTAATGAGGGTGATACTTTAACAGTCATGAGACTGACAAACCTGTGGCCCTCAAATTCCAGGTTGAATTGGAATTAGAAATGTTAGTTTTTGTGGAGAGAGGAAAAACTGGAGGACCTGGAGAAAAAAAGGCTTGGAGCAAGGATGAGAACTAACAACAAACTCAAC